>JAGFPH010000749.1:107374-124880 GCA_018207615.1 Philaenus spumarius | reverse complement strand
CCCCCCCCCCCCCCCCCCCCCCCCCCCCCCGTATAAATCAGGTATGAGGGGCGCAATTGTTTGAAGTGCCTACTAGGGCGCTAGTGAGGTTAAAAACGGCCCTGAGTTAATTACAATAATTATTGAATACATTAATACAGTTTTTGAGCATTTTAAAGATTTCTTATGAGAAATTGTCGGTTTATATTCATCATCTGTCTGGATTTTTTCAATACTACTATTTGTAATGTAGTCAACAAACATCGTACAATAGCACATTAGGACAATAGTACAATGTCATTTAAAATTTTGGCAATATAAAAATAATTCAATGGAAGCGTAAAATAAAATAGGAAGAAAGTAGCTAGTGATGGGTATGGGCTAGTAGAAAGATGTTTCTTGTCCCAAACGGCCAAACAAGGTGTGGCGGTGTCACTAAACATAAGGGAGACTACAAGGGAGGACTTCCAAGAGTTATTTGGGTTAAAATTTACCTAAAATAAAGGTATTTGTGGAACAAGATACAAATAAGGAATTTTTACATCTGACAAGAGAAATAAATATCCCTTACTCATGTAAAAATTAAGTTTACAATATATAAATATCATCCTCAGTTCAGATAAATTTTTACCTCGGTAAGGCCTTTTGCTCACGGGACAAAAGACACTCGAAGCGAGAGAGACTCGAAGTCAAAGGGATTCCCTATCCACTCGATTTCCTATGTAAGTGAATTGGGATCCCCCAACGAGGCGTTTTGCTGTCGAAACGAGAGAGACTCGAATTCGAAGCGAGAGAGGCTCGAACTGTTGAGAACGGGAAAAACGATTGTGACGCTCTTGTTGACCATGGATATGTTTAATGTGAAATTTTTGGGAGAAGTTGAAAAACATCCTGTGTTACATAATCATACGATCCAGAAATATTCTAGAAACGAATATACTGATAAAGCTTGGAATGAAATTGCCAAGGAAGTAAATTTGTCACCTAAGAATCTCATTTCTTTACATTTTTTCTGTAATATAATTATAGTTAGGTTACATAGTTTTACTGTAGATAAAGATAATCATTTAAAAAAACTCCGATCAATTTTAAATTATTGAAGCCATTAATTATATAGAATATCAGGTATTATTAAAACCATTAGTTATTTACTTTGCGGGTTATCTGGTGTCTTATTTTCCTTTTTTCATATTTTCTTTGTGCCAATTCGATATTTAAAGAAAATGTACAACAGTAGAAAGTTTTAAATCTAGGCCATTCTATAGAATGCCAAACATTTTGCATAGCTCTTCTGCAATTGTTTTATCGCAACAAACAGCCGAAATGATAGTTCCGTTCGATGCACCCGTATTCTATTAGTCTTTCTTTTCGTCGGTTGGTCGGTTCCAATAAAACGTAATATCTTGCTCATCATAAACTAATCATTTTAAAAACTTTTGCAGAAGAAAGTTTTGTACCTTCTTAGTTGAAGACTGTTAATTTACTGCGAGAAAAATCTCCCCATGAGCGGAGGACATATCGCATAAGACGCAGTATATTAAAATATATGCGTTCAGTCGCTCTAGTCATATCATTGAACCATGTTTACGGATTCTAATAAGTATCAGTAAATTAATACTCAATCATTTAGTTGCCTCTCAAATAAGAGCTTGACTACTTTGACTTTAGTAAGATTTATACTGCATTCAAAACTCAATCTCTATAATGTAGACAAAATTTCTCAAGTATTAAAAGTATGGCTACAGAGTTTCATCCGGAACTAAAATAGCTTACTTCCATCCTGTTCAACAAGATTTTTATTCCAAAATTTGATCAAAATAATATGGTTTTTTATCATATACATAAAAAATGTAATTTTAAATAAACACATTAACCCGACGCCCAGGTTCTTTAGAGAGGCTATGGACCAATTCATTAGAGAGAGTGCTTTTAAATATAAGCACAAACGTTGCCTTAATTTTATCTGATTTGTCATATTAAAAAAATAATTTAAAAAAGCAAAGTATAATAATGGGTAAATAAGAGTTAAATAAAGGATTAATGTACTATTAAAGTTTAACTTATTCTAGAGGTACTACTCACACTAGACTTACACTTTGACTGTAAAATTAATAGGATTGACAAAAATTATACATTTGGGTAGTAAAAGCTACATGCTTTTTATTATAGTTTACATCAAAGTATGAGAATAAACAATTAAACTTTTAATTGCACATAATTAAATTTTAAATTGAATACACACACTTAAAATAAATCTTAATGAAACCTAACATTGTTTAAATATCTGATAGTCTCATTTCTGAACTTCACTTACACAGTTTTTTTATTATTAGATCATTGTTTATATTATTTTAAATATCCTTTACAACACTCATAAGCTCCAAAGATTCAAGATTATTGTTTGTCAATGACGACTTTAATCTTGTTTTGAGAACCTTAAGATTTTACAATTCCTTCTCACATGATACTTGTGTAAGTAGTATTGTCAAGAGTTATTTATAAACCCTAAGCAGTTCTGTGTATTGTTGCAAATAGATATTGTACTAAAAAATAACTTGGAATAACTAAACTTTTCATTGTGAATGCAATACAAATACAATACAAATATAGGAAAATAATTGTTTAGCTTTGCTATTATAGGTTATCCACGGACTGTGAAATACTTAATTTTCACTGTTCTTTATTTTAAATAAATGTTTTTAGTCTGTAAAGGTTATTTGTTCTTACTGGTTGTTTTGGGTGGTAAGACACATATACACAAATCATTAAAACTAGGATTTTTTATTTAATCTTTTGCTTCACTTAAACATTCACCAGATTCATATTTACGATCTAATTTGGTCGCAACAACATTTATAGGTGGCACCGTTAAGTTAGCTTCCATTTTGGATACCTTAGAAGGTTCATTAGGGAATGTAGTGACATTACTAACAAAGAAGGATCTGTTTTAGACGGGCTTTTATTCTCCTACTAGGTTGGAAATTTGTTAATGCCCTTCTGAAATTTATGGGGGTTGAGTAGAATTTTGTTATTTTGAAACATTGATCTTGCTATTTTTTTTAGCATTTTCGATTTTTTTTATACAAAACTACTTTTTTTTCTTTTGTTGACACTGTCTTCTTTTTCTTCCATTTTGTGTTTTTACGGTTGCAGACAGTAGAGACAAGCCTAAAAACATTGTTCAATGTACGGTATGTTAATAGTTACCGGTATTTAAGTTTAGGAAAAGATTATTGACTAAGTTAAACTTTCAGTGACAAAGAAACATAATAATAAACTTTCATATTTGTAAAATCACAGCATTTAGCATTTAGTGTATAAATATACTGAAGCAACAAACCCAACATTCTAATTAAATTACCCTCTGTATTTAAAACTGATATCAAATTAATTTACCAACATGTACAGACCGAGTATAGGCAATATTGAGAATAATTTAGTACATTTAAACTTCATTCAAACTTATTATAGGCCTTTGTTATTCAAATGCATGTACCTTTTATAGTTATAAATGACAAACTAAAATCAAAAGAAATGTACATCGTATTTTTTTTTCAGGCAAGGACATTTATGTAGACGGTGTTTACGAGGCGCTGACGAAAGGTCCTTGACTGCTGAAGAAGATGACGATGACATTAGTGTGATAGATTCCTTAGTAAATGAGTCCCACCGCAACTCTGTACTCATGCAACTGCAGGTAATGTATAAGCCCAGAGTGGAATTGCATGCAAAGTAGAGTGCATCATGCGTAATTAAATACTTGTTTGTAATACGATTTGTTACCCTATTCCAGGAAATCGTCTCCGAAATGTTTAAAACTCTGTTCAAAACAAAATATCGTTTAAATAGATATATTATGCATAATGTTTTCTACCTTGGTTTTCAAATTTAAATACCGGTAATTGAGAAAGATGGTTGTTATTGTAAATATTATTTAACAGATTATTTCCAAACATTGAGACACCTTTAGATTATACCAAGCTCATTAAGCCTAAACATTAATCATTACAAAATTAGTAATTTAAAAACATAAAATATAAACAATACTTCCCATTCAAATAAATTCAGCAATTAAAATCAATAAATCTACTGATTTAAAAATAATAATAATTAAAAGAGAGTGAGATTTAAAAAAAGCTAAGGCTATTCAAATAATAGGCCTACATAAGTTATACAACATGAATTTTTTTGGCCTAACAAAAACAACACTTTTAAAAATATTTGTGGAATGTGAGTATGGTTTCTTTTATAATATCAAAGTATGATGTAACTATTGTGAGCATGACTGTATCTAGTTTTTAATTTAAATAGAAAAGAAAATGTTTATGTCGAGCATGTCAGCAAAGATCAATGCATGCAAATAATGTTTATTTTTCAAAGAACGGTATCTTTTTATAGAAGTTTATTAAAAAAATTAAGCTTTTCTACAAAAATTTGACTTTTTATCATAAGTGAAAACCCTCTCATAGTGTTTTCAAAAAGTAACATTATTTATGTCCAGAACATGTTTACAAAAAGAAAATGAAAAGCAGTGAACTTTGTTGACATATTAATGGTTTAAAGATCGTAGAGTTATAACTTACTTGTTTTAAGTAGTGGTGTTGGAATAAATAAATAAAATTTGTAATAATTGTGTACATAATATAGTAGATTTAACATAAATGTTCAGGAGTTTGGAAAAAATAAGAACTGTTGCAGTATAGTTATATGGTAATATGTTTATTTTATTTATGCTACAATAGGCCTACTTTTAAAATCATTGTTTGACTTTATCCTCATATACAAAATCAAACTTCAAGCAAAAAGAATATATAATATGTTGTATATTTTCCAAATTCAAGTTTGTAATATCTCAAAACCAGTTTTACCAATATTGAAGATTATCAAACAAAATCATTTTATTAACTGATTTTTACTTTCTCACTATACTATAGTATAGAGAAAGTATAGTGATCGCAAAAAAAATCGATGTTGAGATTTTTGTGGAAATGTCCGTTTTGGGACCCCCTGAGTCTAAAAAAATGGTTTAAAAAAAATGTCTTCTGTATGTATACAAAGTTAGAGCGAAAACTATTCGATCGATTTCAAACAAATTTGCACCAGACATGTCAAATAGGCCTGTATAGATGCACGAAAAACGGTTTTGAAAATTTTTGAAAACAACCCCCTTTTTGGCAAAAAAAAACCCCAAAAAAACAGTTATTATTTTTTTACGGTTCTAACGATTTTGATAAAATTTGGCTTATTTGTAGCCTTTTATGTACTCTACCATATGCAAAAACCGCATCTTTCTAAACATTCTCGTTCAGCTAATAATAATAATAACTGATTTTTGGGGTTTTTTTACCATAAAGGGGGTTGTTTTTCAACATTTTTCAAAATCTTTTTTCGTGCATCCATATCTAATTGTTGTGTTTGGTGCAAATTTGTTCCAAATCGATCGAATAGTTTTCTCTCTAGATAATAATAATAATAATATTTATTAGTTAATCTCCTACTTTAATAAATCACATCTCCTACCCCACCTACAATTATGAAGTCAAAGTGAATCTGTTTAAAAATATTTTAGTGAGAAAGTATGTGCCAGTTCCTGGTACCGTTTATTAAATAAAAAATTGTAGTTCATTGTTGAATTAGAAAACATTCAAGTATATAACACTGCCCTTCATTTTTCAGGAATATTTAAATCCAGTTTAAAATATTTTGATTAATGTGATTTATTTGGTACCGTATTTCTATATTTAATTTAACAGCTATATTTAATGCATTTTGGAGCTACGTTTAAAGCGTTTTGATGGAATCATTAAAGTAATTTAATTAATTTTCCACCTTAGCAAAGGCCTTTCCCTTTTTTAATTTCAATCTTATAAACAATTTTAAATTAATTCTGAACATTTTTTATTGTTAATTTAAGTTGTAAATCATGTCAGTAATAGAATTGTTTATAGAAATCTTAAATCGACTGTTAAATATTGATAGTTATACCTCAATATCACTATAATAAACTTCTGGTCATGACTGTTTAAACCATATTTAGTATATTAGGCACAACCCTCACTAAATAAAATTATTATATTCAACTATTTTCATTCAAAATAAAATGGTTTTTTAAATTAAAATCTACATGGAAAGAATAAGTGCATACAGTTATATATTCTAAAATTACTGCAATTAATTGGAATGTACGTCTTTTAGATTGATGGGTCATAACTTGCAAGAAAACTTTAAAACTGATTATACTGTACTAAGTTATACAGTCCATTCACATAACAATGGCAGAATTGGTAGTAATAGTAAAAGTAAAACAAAAATAACTTAGGACATATTTTATTTACCTCTCATTTCCATCATTAAAGTTTATAAAACATCTAGATATGGAACTGTATGAATCGCTACATCCGAAACAAATTGTCACAACGTAAATCATTGGAGACAATAAATTTGCTGCAGTCTAATTATGTAAATTCAAAAAATTTCTACAACTGAAATCATTGTAGCCAATAAATTTGTTTGACTCTAATTAGGTAAATTAAAAATATTTAAATTTTACGTCGCTATACCCAATAGCTTGCTTCAAGCAAGGACGTAATATGCAAATTGTACTGAATACCAACAATTAGAAAAGTGAATGGAAATTCAAGACCTAACAATAAGTTTATACAAAACATTAAAGGAGTACAATAACTGACAAACAACTAAAACATATTTTGTTGTAATTAAATTTAAGTAAAAACTAGTGTGGCATATATAAAATAAACTACTTTCTAATTTCATACTAATACTGTACTAAAAAATGTTTTTAATTAGTTTCAAAAAATATTTTGCTATTTATCTAAAATAAAAATATATCAATAACATTAAAAAAACTTACGTAATACACAAAGTTTTCATTACATTACCCAAACCTCATGGGTAGAAGTAATATTTACTTTGCTATAATATTTCTTCAGCTCGCTAGTTCGCATGAGCATACATTTTAGCTTAGTAAGTGCATTGTAATTATATTTTTAGTTTTCATGTTATTTGTTTGGGCAGGAGGGGGGTAACTTTTGGATGTGTCTATGGATGCTATTGACTAGACCCAGTCTGGTCTTCATGTTGCTTGGTCTTTTCTTCGTAAATATCAAGAACAAATACATTTTGCCGTTCCTGATGTTACCGTTTACTATTCCGTTTCTGTTACTGAAAGGCTTTGCTTATTGCCTAAAGATACGCACCATATAGTAGGTATGTCAGTTGCTTTCGGTAGGTTGCATTTTGTTTTGGGGTTTTTATAGTTTAAAAAAATAGTCAAACAGTTGTGAAAGGTGTGAAATAAATTAGCTGGCAAGTAAGTATTAAAAGTCTTAATGTTTTTTTTTAATTTTTGGCATATTTGCTTTGATTTTTAATTTGATGTAACATCACTAAGCAAAAATCTTTTTTAGTAATGTGTTGCAAAATAAGTACAGTAAAATTTCTATACTAAAGGCGATATTTAAAAAAAACAGGACTTAATGACTAGATTGTGAGAGTGTACGAAGCATGGTAGTTTTGTAACTGTTCAAAAAAAATTGTTTTATTATTAAAAATATTCAAAAATATTTTGACTAAAAAATATATTATTGCTGGACTCATTCTAAATTAAAATTTGTCAACAATCGTCAGGTGATACATCACAAACAAAATAGCAGATTTAACTCATATTTAATTACAGACTTTGTGTGAACATATATTTCCATGCACTACAATTATTTTCATAACTATGGCTCAGATGCTTTTATCATTTTTTTATAAGTATCGGTTGTTCAACTTACACATCCAATCAAATGATTTAATCTCATTTTCTCATTGTAACTGTGGTTTTCTTTAAAATATGGTTTATGCATCACTGTTTAAAGAATCTTATTCTAAACTGGCAGCTTTAAGAGAATCACTGCAAGAGGCTATTCCAGCCCTGTCTGACAGAGAGGGTTGGAACTATTTCTAAAGTAGCCTACTGCTTCTCATGATCAGAATGAATATTGCTACAATACTTTTGATATTTCAAAAGGACATTCCTTTCAAGAATATATTGATTTGATTCGAAACACTTCAATTTAACATCTCAAGTCTCTGACAAAAAATTGCATTGCATTTTCAAACTGTTGTAAACATATATTACTTATTGACCATTGTAACATGTACAGGGTATATTTTTACCTCAATCAGTTAATATAATATTCAAACAGATTCTTTAAAAATACAAATTAATTGTCGTGAAAGAAAAACATAATAAAACATACATCTATTAGGCAGTAAACTAATGTCTCCAAATGTCAACTACATTATCCTTGCACGTATCTTCACCTTACTGCAACATACACAACATTTGTAACTTTTTCATCTAAAATCTAAAGACAAAAGATCTTGTGTTCTATTTAAAATGTTGTATTGGCTCCTGTCTACGCAATGCAATGCTGAGTTCTTCTGTAGAGTTCAGTTATAGAGGTGATTTTTTTTAAAGTCTGACCCAACAGTTTTAGAAAATGTCTTTGACTGTGTCTTTCTCACTTCTGACTTTTTGAGCAATTTTCAGCACAAAATAAACAACTAATAATAATATTACCTTAGTAAGCTCCATCACGTAACTTCTTGTCGTATCATTTAAGACATGTTTTGGAGCCGAAACTCCATCTACAGGTCTTAATCACTCCGAAGAGATTGTTGCACATTTAAATAAATAGAACATATACACAACACTAACATATAAACACAAAATCGCGCAAGTCATTTCACTAGGTCAACGTAGTCGGTGAAATACTGCCGGTATTACATAAAGAGGCCTACCGATGGTGATCTCTGTTTGTCTTCTCTAAATATTTGATAGCCGTATCATATAAATGGTGGGAGTGAAACGAAAGTTGGTAGTTTAATATGTCCAGTTCAATTTTGAATGCTTTATTATATTTTGTATTCTCCATTAGCATTCATTAACCTACCTTTTGTGCAAATGTGTAGGGCTTCTACCGAAGGGTGGAAGTCGCCCGAGCTATGGTTATTTTCGGCAAGGTGACGTGCATTATTGGGCTTGGGTAATGTTAGATTTATTGTTGGGAAGATGTTCACTGAACGCTCTCTCTGTCTGACCTATGTAGTACTATGAATTGACTTGTGCGATTTCATGTGTATTGGTTTTGTGATTTCATGTTAATCACTACTAACATGTTAAGAATAATTCCACTATACAGTTTGTCTTTTTAATTAACAATCTAACATGATGAAAAAAAGAAATAACTTCATGGATCCTAAAAAATTGCTTCAAAAACATGATACAAATTTCATTGACTATTGCAACTCAATGTAAAATATTAAAATGTACATAATCTTTACAATTTTCAGATATTAAAAACATTGGTAAAGCATTAGGTACAACACAGCACAAATTCAAATATGTTATTTTTAATTGCATAAATTAATTATTAATGACTTAAGTTAAATTGCATTAATATTTATTCAGGGTTCGCTGGAACAATGACAGATAATGTTGGCCTATTTAGATGACCAAATCATATAAAAGCCTGTTATTATGACCAATGTTCTCTAGTTATTTTGTTATGCTTAAAGTTTGTACATAGACATTTTGTACACAGAATTGATAAATTGTTGGGCCTATAATTTATCAAAAGCCTAAGTTAGAAATTGCCCTAACTTATGCACAATCACGACAGAGGGAAACAAAATGCTGAATATATTACAGTAAGTATGTTTGCTTGTAGTAGATAGAGTATTGTTGTGTTGTTAACCTTGCATGGGTGGGAAAAGCATGTTTTATTCTGGTTTGTTTGTAAGCTGTGCTACTAGAATTATTGTTATAGCTTGCTTGGTGTTTGTGGGTGTGCAGTTTTAGCAAATAGCATTCATTGGGAAATATGTATGATTTATATCAGTCTACTAGTCTATAAGGTCTACCGATATTATGTTAAAATGTTAGTCAACCTATTTCTTTAGTGTGGTTTGTATAACACTAGAAAGCTGGGTTCAGTACAAAAAGTATTTAACTCTAGGATGAAAAATACATAGTACCGGTAACAAAAAGTCAGGATTTGTCCCTAATTAAAACACTCATTGTTTTGTTATTGAATTGAAAAAAAAAACATTTTAAATGAAATTATGTGAATATCTTAAATTTTGGTTAGAAGGTGTGTGTAGTGCAGAAAAAAAAAAATAAGAGCAAAAAATGGAGTGCTTTGTTAGTCTTGAAACTATTACACTCCTGGTCAAAAATACACTCACTTATTACAAAAAATATATTCAACTCATGAAAAATGTTCAAAATTTATTCATACGATTAGGCTGAGAAGCTTTTTAATTGTGATAACAAATATTAACTGACAAAACTATTATTTCAATACTAGATATTTCTGAAAGGTTCAGAGTTCCACAGACTCTTGTATGTATTACTGACTTTCAAAAATGACACAATTGTATAGTAATTAAGGGTTAGATCAAAAAGTATTGATCATTCAAAGCTTGATATCTTTTTTAAAAATTACTTAAAGTTTTATTTTTATTTATTTATTTCCATATAACAAATTTGACAAATACAAAGTTACAACAAATTTAATACTATGGAATAGTGCCCACATAGGCACGAGGCCTGTGCGTGGACACGAGTCGTGCACAACATAAAATGTAATTTATGATAATAAAAGAGAGAAAAAACAAAAAACAAAATTTGTTTAGTGTAAAAAATAATAAATAAGATCAGCATCAGAACAACAACGTCACTTCAGTGACACCACAAAATATCCATGTAAACAAAACACTATGCGTACTCCGATGAAATTGCGGACTCACAATAGTCTCTTCCTACTTCCTGTAACCATAAAGTAATTTGCCTTTTATAAACCTTAATTTCATAATTACTAAATAATCTCAAGTTTCTTGGAATGTTACGAAAAAGGATCTGTAATACATAGTACGAATTTGTGGTGGATACAGATTTATAAAGCCTATCTGTCCTTATACCCACTGTTTGAGAATGCCGTGTAAAATGTGAATGGTTCAAAATGGACAAAATGGAATTTGAATTCTTATGCAAAAAAGTTAAGAGAGTTTTTATAAAAAGTTGTCTGATATTAAATACGTTAAAAAGGTTAAACAGCTCTTCAGATGGGTGTCGTTTTGGTTTACGCAGCGCCATTTTCATAACTGATCTCTGAACAACATCTAAAGGGGCCAGAATGGATTTACAGGCACATCCCCAAACTATTATCCCCCCCAAAAGCAAAGATTGACAATATGCAAAGTACAACTGTCTTATTTCACAAAAATATAATATTTCATTTAAATTTTTAAAAACATAAATTAACTTTCTAATTTTTCGACTCAAATAGTCAACATGAGCAGACCAATTTAAACGTTTATCAAACAGGACACCTAAGTATTTGTAAATGTCAACTCTATCAATGTCTCTACAGGCACAGTATTCACTTAAGTAATTCCCACACGAATGCAACTTAATGCTTTCGTAGGGACAATCACTATTGGCTATAGGAAGGAACTTTGTTTCAGATATGTTAAGTGTTAAACAATTTTGATCAAACCACTTTTTCACTACCGACAAATCCCTTAAAACCTTCCCGTGTACTTCTTCCCAACTATTACCTTCGAATAAAATAGCCGTATCTTCCGCAAATAGGTAAAATTTCCCGTCTATGTTGATTTTAGACAAATTATTTATATAAATTAAAAAAAGAATGGGTCCTAACGTCGACCCCTGAATGACGCCATATTCCACTGGCTGAGGTTCACTATTTACTCCACACACTGACACCATTTGTTTCCTGTTGGACAAATAGCTTTCGAACCACAAGTACGCATTACCACGAACCCCTACTAAGTCCAATTTATCGAGCAATATTTGTCTATCTACCGAATCGAATGCTTTAGCTAAATCCAAGAAAACTATAATACTTTTCCTATTACCATTGATTCCCTCATTAATATTTCTATTTAAATCAAATAAAGCATTTGAAATATTGGTGTCCCTTCTAAATCCATACTGGCACGCAGACAAGAGATTATTAGCATTTAAGTATGACACTAATTGATCTTTTACAATTTTTTCAATTATTTTGGAAAACACGCTGAGCATAGAGATAGGACGAAAATTACCTAAATCCTCCAGATCTCCAGCCTTATATAAGGGAACAACCTTCGCCAATTTAAAAGCTTCTGGAAACTTACCCGACTCAATACTTAAGTTTATGATATGATGAAGGGGCTTTACAAGAAAATTACAGTTGCTTTTTAAAAGTGATGCTGACATCCCATCATATCCAGGAGCAGACCCACCTCGAAGTTTACTAATATATTGCAAAATGGTATTTTCATCAACAAAATTAATCCTAAACACTCCTTTAGCCCTGAAGTCGACATCATTTATTACCGGAGTACCGCTAGAGTCAATAACTATATCCAAATTATGACCTACCGTGGCAAAAAAGTCGTTAAAGTTACTTGCAATGTCTTTACATATGTTCGGACTCATAACAGCATCCTTTGAAAATTGTCCAACAGGGAAGGTTTCTTTCTTCCTTTTGTTACCCGAAATTTCATTCACCGTTTGCCAAAAAACCTTAGGGTTATTTATATTTTCATTTATCTTATTCCTGTAATATAAGTGTTTAGTAAACTTTATAATGTTTGAAAGTTTATTTTTATAACTTTTGAAATATCTTTTAAGTTCAGTATTAAAGGGCTGTTTAATTACCATCTTACTTAACTTATCTCTTTTACGAATCGATCTTATTAGTCCAAGTGTTATACACGGTTTAATTTTTTTAAATCTAGTATTTGAGTTTAAAATGACGCGTTTAGATTTTTTAATACTACGGTTTATAATATCAATAAAACAATTACAACTATTGTTTAGGTCAGTTTCGGCAACAACTGTACTCCACGATTGTTCTCTCATAACTGTTTTAAATACCGATTTATCGATGTAGAAATTTGGCCCGATATGTTTCGCTGTATGATTGGTTGTCGGGAACTGTATTTCCAACGCGACACTAAAATGGTCCGTTATGCTTGTGTGAATCACAGCTGATCGTACATCATTATAACAAGAATGCTTTACAAAAATATGGTCAATACAAGTCTGGCCGTATGACGTCACTCTAGTCGGAACATTTATTGCACTAACAAAACCTGTCTCTGTCATAACACTCAAGTAACGTTCTACATTGCCATCGGGTTTAAGTAAATTAATATTCATATCACCCAAACATATATAACTTTTATCTTTATTAGTACCACTATAAAGCTTTTCAAGTCCGTCAATAAGGTCCGTAATGCTACTGTCATGAGTCCTATAGAGAGCAAGAATATTAAACTGTTTACTGTAAAAAGTAAACTCAATAGATAACCCATAAACGCTTCCCAATACGACCTCTGCCCCTGTCACAGACAATGAGTAAAAGATAATGACAAAAAAGTAAAATCTCAATATTTCCCCTTATTATTAATGTCCCATATTTTTTAAATGATAAATAGTTCAATCTATATTTTATGCAGCTTAACAATCTGATAAAATCAAAATTAAACTCAAGACAAAAGTGGATACATTTGCCCTAACACAGCTACAATAGATAATTGACAGTTTTCTCACCTAAACATAATAATGAATTATTAATTTTGTTTTATATACTACTCCATTAAATTGTATGGTGCAAAAGAGATTTTGACCTAAAAATATATTATAAATAATTTTGATTGGTCATGAAAATATTAGTTTGTATAAAAACATGCTGTAACTATATTCCACACAGAGCAGAACCGTTATACATTACCAAATTATTAGTCACTTAAAATTTTATAAAATTTGTTTTACCATTATATATGTTCAACAGAGTGACTTTAAGTTTATGTTTTTATTTTAGGAATCATTGGGTGAAAGCTGTCAAGGGGATAATCCATACAGGGATTTAGTAGAAAAATATGAAGCATTATTGAAAGTTCAACGCCATCCCGGAATCATCCGACCTCCTCAAACAGTATCTAGCAATAATTGTTTGTCTCTGCAAGAAGAACTTCAGCTTTCTGGAGATTTCTCTAGTTTCCATAAAGAAGATGACGATGTTGACAGTGAAGGAGAAACAAGAGTTCCACAAAGGAAACAACCACCAAAATCGACCACAAACGGTAAAGCTTTTTCAACAACTCCTACAGATTTTTCAGAGGCGGAAACATCATCATCAGGGTTTTATGATGAAACTAGTAACAAAGGTACTCAGACTGATTTCCCTCCTGGTTCATTCCTATGTACAATAACTGATGGAGATGACTGTAGATTTAGTATATATGATGATGCCAGTCCTGTTGAAAGTAGGTTCCGCAAAACCCCTGAATACAGACAATTATTCAGAGAAATATTTGCTGTTCTGAAGCGTGCAGCAGAGGCTAAAGATGAAGGTGAGAAACTTCCCTTACTAGACGATTTCACTCCTATTTGCGAGGAACTACCCAAAGTTCCTCCTGTTACTCCTGCAAGAGAAGATGCGCCTTCACACTTACCTGATCCGGATGACGAACTCGAAACATCCGTAATCTCTGATGAACCATCGGAAGATTATACAGTTGAAACTATGGTAATTACAAATAGTCATATTATGAATGGACCTTGTGAAATCGCTATTGATAATCAGGAAGAACAAATTACTCATATTTCAGAATCTGAATTAACAGCAGTGACTCCTTTAACTGCAGAAGAAAGTTTAGGTAGTTCTGAGGAAAAGAAAAAACCAACTAGAGATATTTTGGAGTATTTGTCATCCGGAGTAGGTATGAAAAAGAAATCCAATTCGAAGAAACATTCCGCAAAAATTAGCGTCGAACCTGTCGCGTCTGTACTAGGAATAAATGCCAAAGTTTCATACTCAAACAAAGTTACCAGGAGAAAGAAGGAAGTGAGGATGAATGATAGCCCTTGCAGAACACCGGAAAGGTCTTCTTGGTGTGTTTCAGCTGGAAGCGATCTGACAAATCGACTGCGCAAAGAAGAAAGTGTACATAACGAGCAACATAGGCATAGCACAGCGTGGGACAGTCATCCGCTAACAAGTGCAGCATCGCAGGTCGCTACGCTCAAAATGCTTGAAAAATCCTACGCTGAAGTTCTGAGACAAACAAAAAGACCAAAAGCAGTAAATAGAGCAGCCGCTTCACACAAGAAGTGAAGAATTAATCAAAGTAGAATTGTGTCGTCATGTGATTTATAATGACAATATTATGTAAGAAATTATTATCATCCCTTCTTTACAAAGGGAAACTCCATTTTATTTTGTCTTAAATCGTTCAGTTTTATGTTAGGAAATGAAGCTTTGTCAGTGTTTTGTTACTTACTACATAGTGTTTTCTTTTAGTTTAATCTTTTATAATAAATCTATAAATATATGTAAATTTGACTGACCGTGTCATATTTGATTACAAAATTTAAAAACATAAAAAGAAAAAAATATGTGTATATTTGTACATTTTAGTTATATTTTAATTTATATTATGTTTAAAATTTGTATGAAAAGTACATATAATTTTGTATTATTTTCTTAGCTATTAGAGGCAATTTTACTTATAAATTTGTAGTTTATTACAAATTGTACAAGCTTCATAAGATAATCAAGTTAAAAGTTCATTACAATTTTGTGTTGTATAAGTTATACAATTTATTTGTTCTTGATTATGTAAATATATTTAAATCAATTCACATAACTATTCCATTAAAATTTATATATATAAAATTTATTAAATTACAATTTCAAAATGTTTAAAAATATCTGTTATTGCATTTATTAAAGATAATACCATTTAACCTAAGAAGGAAAACTACATTTTGTGTGTATTTGAACTACATGCTAATTTATTGTATCTATCTGAGTGTAAACAAAATAAAACAAACTACAGGTTTTAGCAAGAACTAAACGACTGCCTAATGTGCCATGTTTACATTCACTCTCCCGATGTAAGAAATGTAAATTAAAATATCGGTAATAGATTCTTTCATTTTAAGTCAAATTAATTTTATTTGAAATTTTCTAATAAATTGTAGAACGGTGTGAGAATTGAAAAGAATAATGTAGCTAAAAGGAAAATTGTCGGATGGCGGTGGACCAATTTTACGGTGTAGTCATTTTTTATTCATTAACTTATGTACAATTTTTGTAAAATACAATTTCCTTCCTTAATTTTTTTTCTAAACCCTTTAAGTTTTATGAAAAAAGGTTTGTGTCATAAATCTGTTGTGAATAAATTGGATGTAGTGTACAATGAAATGTGAGTAATGTTTGCCTTGTGTTTCCTTTAACAGTATAGATTTTGTTGTGTATTAAAATCCTACTTCGAATCATACATTTATTTGGATTGAAGTTGATATTGCAAGGCACTCTTAAGTATTCTCTGAGAAACAAAGTTCTTTTAGAGGCAGTTGTATATTAAGGCAGATGAACTGGAAGACTCCTACTATTGAACAATTTTATCTTACAACAATTAAAGAATAATATCACTATTATTGGAAAGTTCATTGTTGTTGTTCATTGTTCACTATTATTGAACACCATGGAAGTTGTTTTTATAATGGTTAGTTTTTAGAAATGGCTAATTAAATTTGATACTGAAAGGCATATAAGACTCCAGGTTGTGCAGAGAACAATGGTTACAATAAAATTGGTTGGTTTTTTCAATAGCCAAAAATTTTAAACTATTATTATAATATATATTAAGGATATTATTAATTTTTGTTTAGAGGAATGTTTACCAAAGGTTTAGTTTTCAAGAAAATAGTGTCAGTTACCTACTTCAGCATGTTTGAGCATGTATTCAGCAGGATTACTACATACATTAAGGAAATGCTACAACAATACTTTTTATATACCCCTGACCATACAGAGTGTAACAGCCATCTGGTATGTATACAGAGAGTAACAGCCATCTGGTATGTATACTGAGTGTAACAGCCATCTGGTATGTACACAGAGTGTAACAGCCATCTGGTATGTATACTGAGTGTAACAGCCATCTGGTATGTATAAAGAGTGTAACAGCCATCTGGTATGTATACTGAGTGTAACAGCCATCTGGTATGTATACTGAGTGTAACAGCCATCTGGTATGTATACAGAGGGTAACAGCCATCTGGTATGTATACAGAGGGTAACAGCCATCTGGTATGTATACAGAGGGTAACAGCCATCTGGTACGTATACAGAGGGTAACAGCCATCTGGTATGTATACAGAGTGTAATAGCCATCTGGTATGTATACAGAGGGTAACTGCCATCTGGTATGTATACTGAGTGTAACAGCCATCTGGTATGTATACTGAGTGTAACAGCCATCTGGTATGTATACAGAGTGTAACAGCCATCTGGTATGTATACTGAGTGTAACAGCCATCTGGTATGTATACAGAGTGTAACAGTCATCTGGTATGTATACAGAGTGTAACAGCCATCTGCTATGTATTCAGAGTGTAAAAGTCATCTGGTATGTATACAGAGTGTAACAGCCA
>JAGFPH010000749.1:76688-107274 GCA_018207615.1 Philaenus spumarius | reverse complement strand
GTATGTATACTGAGTGTAACAGCCATCTGGTATGTATACTGAGTGTACCAGTCATCTGGTTTGTATACTGAGTGTAACAGCCATCTGGTATGTATAAAGAGTGTAACAGCCATCTGGTATGTATACTGAGTGTAACAGCCATCTGGTATGTATACTGAGTGTAACAGCCATCTGGTATGTATACAGAGTGTAACAGCCATCTGGTATGTATACTGAGTGTAACAGCCATCTGGTATGTATACTGAGTGTACCAGTCATCTGGTTTGTATACTGAGTGTAACAGCCATCTGGTATGTATAAAGAGTGTAACAGCCATCTGGTATGTATACAGAGTGTAACAGCCATCTGGTATGTATACTGAGTGTAACAGCCATCTGGTATGTACACAGAGTGTAACAGTCATCTGGTATGTATACAGAGTGTAACAGCCATCTGCTATGTATTCAGAGTGTAAAAGTCATCTGGTATGTATACAGAGTGTAACAGCCATCTGGTATGTATACACAGTGTAAAAGTCATCTGGTATGTATACAGAGTGTAACAGCCATCTGGTATGTATACAGAGTGTAAAAGTCATCTGGTATGTATACAGAGTGTAACAGCCATCTGGTATGTATACAGAGTGTAAAAGTCATCTGGTATGTGTACAGAGTGTAACAGCCATCTGGTATGTGTACAGAGTGTAACAGTCATCTGGTATGTGTACAGAGTGTAACAGCCATCTGGTATGTATACAGAGTGTAAAAGTCATGTGGTATGTGTACAGAGTGTAAAAGTCATCTGGTATGTATACAGAGTGTAACAGCCATCTGGTATGTATACAGAGTGTAAAAGTCATCTTGTATGTATACAGAGTGTAACAGCCATCTGGTATGTATACAGAGTGTAAAAACCATCTGGTATGTATATTCATTAGTAAGTTAGTTGTAATTCACAATAACAAACTTACAATAAATTCTTACTTAAAAATTGTTCAAATTTGTAGCAAGTTCTTAAAAATATTATACTTCCTAGTCTATTTTGCTGGTTAATACCTTTACATACAAAACACTAACTCTAATAACTAATATACTAAAATATATCTTTATTATACATTCCAAAACATACGGTAACAGTGGCCAAATTTAAATTTACCAAATAAATATTAAAACTTAAAATTCATATATCTTCGATTTTTAAATAATTTGATAAAGTATGATAAAAGTGCATCCAAACATAGGGTGAAACACTTAAATTTGCGATCGACAGCGAGAGAGGCAGTTGTAGTGGGAGTACCAGCAGCGGAGGAAAGCTTGATAAGCGCACCCTGCCGTTTCCTTCTCTTCCGCATTTTTGGAAGCATGGCAGGTCTCATCGACATTCACATTATTTAAATGTGATAATAATAATATTAATAATTTAATGATTATTGAATGTCTTACTGGACTGGTTATTTTACTATATATTTAACTATTTTTTGTACTTACAGCTCACAATCCTTTTTTCCTTTTTATAGATTATGTCGTTTCGCCTCTTTACCAGGCATTATCCAATAGTATTGGATATCTTGCATTCGTTGATGCGCATCAATTTGGTAAATGAAAACATATACACATTACGTTCACAATTAACTTATAATACAGTTCACAACACTTTGGGAACATTTAATTCAATTTAAAAATACGTGAACTGTGGCTCACGTGCAGGAGTGCCCATCCCCCCCAAAGCCTATGGCGCAAATCCCCCCAAAACCTGCCTGTGGGTTCCCTCTCCCAAATAAAGTAAACATTTTATGCCATTTTAGCAAAAAAACAAAAACAAAAAACAATTACGCATAATTTTTTATTTTTTTCTTAAAAGTGTTATTTTATTCTCTGAAAACAACCCATTAGGTAACTTAAAGTTTACAATTAAATCCAGTAACTTATCAAAGTTTTTCATAAAAATATGTTTATGGAAAAAAGGAGGTTCTACGTAATTTATAAAATAATACAAATACTGTAAACAAATTCAGTAAGATTTATTAACAAAAACAACACATTACTGTACTATTTTTGAAAGTAGCAGAAGACATCATAATATTAAATAAGTTCTTTAACCTCTAATGCTTGGTGAAAAAGAAATCCTTGTTATTGGTGGTAATCGTAAGTAATTTAACATGTTAAAGTATATTTATTAATTTGAATTTAATAAAAAAAGTAATATATAGTTGAAAAATACAAAAATAAATTTACATTCATTGATAATAATGAAGAAAATGTTGTAAGAAAATAACAATAATTCGACCACGCAGCTGGACCGCTGACGTGAGTTGAGCAAATTTCCAAAATTAAGTTTATATGCCTATGTTTTAGGGTTTCAACCAACAATTTGGGAAATAGGTATATTCACGAAGGCGTTGAACAGCTGTATGTGTGTACGCAATATATTAGTAGAATTTTGTTTGCGCCTAGTGGCCTCGCGAGTTTGCACCACTTAGCTTCGAACCGGGTACTTCTATGGTATTTTACGTTTTGGTCGATTTTGGGGGAACCAAACGAGCTATAAGGTCGCGTAAAAAAAATGTGCAGAATAACATCCAACTTTTATATTTTTACAAAACGCTCTAAAAAAATTTCATTCTCGTAGTAAAAATCTCAACAAAAATTTACTTCCGGTCAAAAAACGTACTTCAGGTTGTTGGATTTTTTTGGCTAACGAACTCGTCCGAGCGACATAGACAACCAACACGTGTACCAAATTTGGACCAAATCGGACATAAAATGCGGCCGCTAGAGTGCGAACACATATATACATATACATATATATACATATATATATGAATTTTAATGACACCCCAAAACGTGTTCTGGGGACCATGATCGGTGCTCATTTGCTACTCCCGACATTGAGTCTCACCATAAGGGCCACTGCAATAGCTCATTTTTCCTATGGAAATTCGCTAATAAAAAACTACAGTACATTTTGAAGACCAGTAGTAGGTACTTAACCGATTTGGAAGAATACAAAAACATAATACAAATAAATGATATTTCATGCAACACAAAATTAAGTGAGAATAAAATTGCTTTAATATTATTTTGGTAAAATTAGACATTGATTGAAAAGTAGTTACAAAGTGTAAGTATTGGGGTAAACAAGAATACCCTAAATTAAGATTTTTAAATAAATAACAAAAAATAACTAATAATAATAATAATAATTAATAATATCAAATAGATTTCAAAAGAACTTAATGGAATAAAACTAACAGGCCAGACGCGTTAGATGTAAAGGTACGTTGTGATTGAGCGACTGGTGCGATCATCGCTCTGCGCCTGCTTTGCATTGTTCAAAATGGTCTTGTTGTCTTGTTATGAACGGGCAACTGGTAGAATAATTGCTTCAATAACAACAGTCTGACGGCGATCATCGCGCCGCGATTATCTTCGAGCGATAATCGCAGAGCTATGATCGCACCAGTCGCTTCGATCACAACATTAACCCGATAGCAAATGGAAGTCAAAACACAAAAGTTTTCAAATGTGATCTTTCAAAATTTCAAACGGTCCAATCAAAGGAAAAAACGAACACATCTACGAAGAAGCAAGACAACACCCAAATAAAATAAAAAACAAAAACAAACACTGAAATGGAGAGGAAAGAGAAAATACCCATAGTTCAACCCTCCCAATATCACGGCTTACCATCTGAAGATACACATACTTTTATATCCAGATAAGAAGTGGCTTACGGATGGACAGCCAAATCACAAATCAATCTATTAATTACATACCGTAACGTCGAAGACAACCAAATAATAGCACATGTAATACAGGGTTTAAGACCTGAAATTTGCGAACATATAATAAAAATGGAGAATAGAACACTAGACCAAAGAATCTAAGGAAAATTGAACAACTTTTTCAAAAAAAAAACCTAAATCACCAAAAAATACTTAAAAATCGCGGAAAACCATAATAGCACGGGAACTAGACAATTTGAAACCATTAAAACCATGACAGAAAAATAAAGCAACTTACAGAAATTATACACACATTAAGGTTAAATATACAACAGAAAGGTTATAAAACAAACACATTTCAAATAAACGGTACTGGAAACTGGCACATACTTTCTCACAAACATATTTATATTATTAAACAGATTCACAGTGACTTCATTTTTGTAGGAGGGGTAGGAGAGGTGATTTTAAACTAGGATATTAACTAATAAATAATATTATTATTAGCTAGAGAAAAAAACTATTCGATCGATTTCGAACAAATTTGCACCAAACACGTCAATTAGGCCTGTATGGATGCACAATAAAATATTTTGAAAAATTTTGAAAAACAACCCCCTTTTTGGCCAAAAACCCCTAAAAATCAGTTATTATTATTAGCTAAACAAGAATTTTTAGAAAGATACGGTTTTCTGCATGTGGTAGGGTACATTAAGGGCTGCAAATAAGCCAAATTTGATCAAAATTGTTAAAGCCGTTTTTTTTACAAACAAAAATAATACCCTAACTGATTTTTTCTGGGTTTTTTGGCCAAAAAGGGGGTTGTTTTTTAAAATTGTTCTAACCCGTTTATCGAGCATCTATACAGACCTACTTGACATGTCTGGTGCAAATTTGTTTGAAATCGATCGAATAGTTTTCGCTCTAGCTGTGCATACATACAGACAGACATTTTGTAAAAAACACCTTTTTGGACTCAAGGGTCAAAAAATGAATATAAGACCAACAATGTTTAAAACAATTTAGGACAAAAAACTACACAATATGTAAAATAAATAAATAATAATAAACCGAACAGATTTTTCTTCTGAAAATACAACTGCAATATATGTAAAATGGACAACCATACAAATGAAGAAAGTGATTTCCATCCAAAAAGAAACAAGCAATACATAAGTCAATAATACTGTTTTGTATTAAAAATTAGTTTAAAAAAGTGAATAGTAATACTACTTTCAATGGATTTTTTTATGATTTAAACAGAAGTTTTTTTCTTTGATTAGACGAGAAGACAAACTTGTTCACTCACTTCCGCTCATTTAAAAATTATGAATTTGTTATCGTTTTAAAGCTAACTAAACGTAGTTTATAACGATGTAAATTTGATATTGAAGTTAGAAAATAGTCAACCTTTAACCCTATTTGAATTTAGACAACTATTTCTAATAATATGCAAATCATTTCGAATAATAACTTTTTCTACACTATATTTATGAGTAGTGGGAAAGTTATTTTACTATTTATTTCACGTCATTTTCGAAATCACCAATCTAAAGAGCATAAAATGAAGGTAATTCGGTATAGTAAATTTCATATTTGTATCGTTAAACTCATACTGTTGGAAAGCACGTTTCATACAGAAACCAAAAATATACACTTTGTAAGACTTTGTTGATGATTTATGCGCAAACGAAGTTTGAACGAAAGGCTGCATTTTTAATTCGAGCCGTGACGTCATCTGATGAAATGCTCAAATCCGTACAAAACTCATCTTTCTGAGTAGCACCCCTTATCTACTTACACCGTTTTACACCATGGTTTTGGGGCTGTTGTGAGGGGGAGGGTCGCTGTTTGCAGAATGACCTTGGCAGGCTCTCAATGCTGTAAATGTCTATAATATGTTTATACTTTGTTTACACCACACGCGGCACCCTCTATCGGCTCGTCTCTACACTGCACTACAAACAGAAGTAGTCGAATTGCCTGGCTGTCAATAATACAGCACTTTCACGCGAATAATTGGAGATTTTTAACACATAGAAACAACAGATTATCTCCTAATTTCTTGGGGGGAATCGTCAAATCTTCATATTTTATATTGATTTTAATCAGGAACATATAAAAATTCCCCCCCAAACTGTGAAAAACACCCCAAAAATTTATTCCCCCCCAAAAATTCTGATGGCGCAACTTGCGCCATCAAACCATGCTGTGGGCACCCCTGCTCACGTGTGTTGCCACAAGATGGATTCTCTTTCATGTACACATTCAATCCCTTATATAAATCAGTAATGAAAACTGAGATTCCTTGTAAAAGTCCAAAAAATGATACTGTCTTGGGTATGCATTGCACCACATCAGACATCACAAGATTCAGTGCGTGTGCATAGAACTACAATGAATATGATTTGGAAGCATATCCTTCAGTCTTGCTGAAACACCGTTATATTGCATTGCAATAGATGCTGTAGTCTTACTTGGTCTATAATATGATCCAAACCACCTTGAGAAACCAGGTCCTCTGCTATTCTAGTTCAACATCCGGAAAAGAAACCCTGGACGGTTATAGATTACAGTAAGCTTAACCAGAATATAGTAATTGAAGCCGTATCCCTTCCAATCTACAATAATGTTTCAATTGGTTTGTGGGAGCCAAGTATTTCACTGTGTTTGATCGTAACTCTGCTTTTGTTTGTTCTTGTTGTCATCCTTATACAAATTGTTGGCTGTATTGTTTAATTAAATATTTTCAATTGTCAAATAGAAACCTCAAACATTTTGAAAGGCTGATTTCAAAGTAAGTTAATGCCATTATTAATCCCTTTGTATATGTGCATTATTGATTAATTGAAGTTACAACATTCATTTCTGGTCCCTGTCACTTTCCAAAGATTAATTTTTGGAGTGTAAACTTCTATAGATGTACTAAATATTATTTGAGTTGGGTATATAAGTGTAACAGATTGTCCTACGTCATAGGCTTATTCTATAGACGCACCTCGGCGCTATGTTTGCTGGCGGGTGAATCGGATTTTACCGTCACGCATTTTCTGAAACGCTCTGTGGTGAAACACCCCATTCCGTCACGCATTTTCTGAAATGATCTATTGTGAAACGCTCTACTATATGTAGTACACATGTGTATATAGCATATTATTTAAAGTTTAAATGATGAAGAAGTGCAAAAAAGCTAATATTTTTATATAATAATGCATCAGAAAGAAATAAAATTAAACACACAAAATAGTTGTAGGATACTCCTACACTCGATTCCATGTTCACCATGCAGTACAGGTCTTACGGGAGAATAGACATGCTATTACCATTACAAAGAACATCACGTTTATTGTCATGCGGGTTGTGTCAACTGACCGAGCATTGCATGGGAGTTTATGTTTTTTGGTTGGCTAGTATAGCGGAGACTGTTGTATGGATAACATGGCTTATGGGCACTCTGTACCAGGGACGGATACAGACTAACATTTTAGGGGGGGGGGGGGGGGGGTCATAACTGCAGAATATAGTCTTGGGTATGGGACTTACCAAAGGATTTGGGGGCATGGAACATTTTTTACAATTTTAGAAAAATAATTGAATTTTCATGTTGCTGAGTGTGTTTTTTTACCTGCAAATCTGTAGCAGATATTTATACATTGTGTTTTTGTTAATTTCGTAGAAAATCAACAAGAATAATAATAACTGGTTTAATTCATTTTAATGTATTATTTTTATAAATAACTGCGTAAAATAATAATAAAAAATCACAAAAAAAAATCATTTGACCAATCTCGGAAAAAGGTTGGACAGAGTGGGCCGAAAGAGGAAGAACACTAGTACATTCATCGATCATCGGTATGCGCTATTAACCTCACTTTAAACATTCGCTTATTGAATAGGTTGAGATGACACAGTTTAAAAAACTTATTTTTGTTACATCGCCAATACAACTATGAAATACATGTATAAACTAAGATTGAACTAACATGTATTAAACATAAAAAACATTAACTAAAACCAAAACGGAATATTTTTAGAAAGGCTAATACAGTACTACCATAGAAAAAATGTTTAACCCACTATCTTTTGTCAAAGTCAAGCTTCATCAGAAAACACACAACCTCTACTTACATTTTGCAGTAAAGGTAATAGATTTTTTAAATATTCCAATTTTTTAATCAAAATATTTGTATTTACAAAAATATTTGTAAACTTAATATGTTTAAAAAGTCATCTATGTACAATAATATACTGCAACGGTCATAAATTAAAACAACATGTTAATGTACTTCTCTGTATTTAAGAAAGTAAACATAAACAACACAAAAAGTTAAACTCATTAAGATAAACAGCACTAAAACTTGAACTTTTTAAGATAAACAACACAAAAGTTAAAGTTATTAAGATAAACAAAACAATAGAAAAATTTAACTTCATAAGATAAACATAAATAACACCAAAAGTTTAACTTAATAAGATAAACATAAATAACACCAAAAGTTTAACTTATTAAGATAAACATAAATAACATCAAAACTTATTAAGATAAACATAAACAATACAAAAAGTTAAACTTTTTAAGATAAACATAAACAACACAAAAATTTAAAGTTATTAAGATAAACATTTATAGCACAAATTCTTGCCGCCTCTTTGACTTAGCAAATCTAAGAATAATGGCTTTTGGATCTAGTAGAATTTCTCGAAGGACCGACATGAGAGCAAGGCCAGTAAGTCTTTCTTCACTGATATTTGCACGAAGCCAGGTCTTCAGCCGACGCAGGGTAGAAAAACTGACTGGAAGTGTAGCCAAAATTCGCAAAAGTTTGTGGATGTTGGGATACATGACAAAGTCGCAATTTTCCATAGTTTCCAAAACGGAATCTGGAATTTTGTTACTCCCGATCCGCTTCCACTTTTGAACCCACAGTGAGAACTCTTACTTTACAGTCAATGTAACAGACTCTCCAATGATATTCTGGTAAATATTTACAAGTTCCCTTATAGCAGCTGCATCTTCCGATTTTATTTCAGTTTTAGGCAAGATAGCTCGAAGATTAAATAAATTCATAACTTCTGTCGAAATTCCGTCCTTCAAGTCCATGATTACGTTGTCCAAAAGTGGTATATAAATAGACCTTCGGAAGTATTTCTCACACGAATCAGAAGGGTGGTTTTGAGGGAAACGAGTCGTGGTATCTTTAAATCAACATTTAACTTTTCAGCTATGTCCGATATTTCATAAAAGATGATTCAGCCTTTTCTCACTTTTCTTGAAGTACGCTTATAGTGTCTTCTATTGCATCAGTACCCCTTTTTAAATCAAGTGTTGTTGTTTGAAGGAGGCGACTAAGTGACACAGTTACTCCTAAAATAGTAAAATATCAGTAAGACACACAACTGAGAGGAGAAATTCTGAACTTCGGATAGCTTGCATAAGAGAAAATGCTTTAGATGATGTCTTCCTGTCCTGCCACGTAGAAATATTTGCTAGAGCATTGTAAATCTTAATAATAGATTCTCCTTGGAACTGGAGATGTCTCTCGTGCCTCTCTACCCAACGGGTTTCACAAATACCTTGAACAGAAGCACCCATTTCCTTTTTAAAAACCTCATTTCTGTCTCTTTTTAGATGCATTAGCAAAAGACACTATTTTCTTCATGATTCCAGAGGCATTTCTGCATGAAACTACTTTTGATGAATTTGCCAACGAATTATTCAAAATGTGGTTGTTGCAAGGGCAGCATTGAGCGTGAGTGGCTATTTTTTTAGTTCTTGAACTGTGCCTTTTGTTTCAGATGCCATTACTGAGCAACTGTCGACCCCAAAACCTACGCAAAACTTTAAGTCTAAATCAAAGTTCTTGGCTTATCCTCAACGATGTGGCCTAGAGCAATCAAACGTCTTTCTCTTCCATTTGATCTAATATCTTCCTCTCGAATCATATCGTAGGCATTAGCAAATGTAATGAAATCTTCCCTTAGGTATCGTTCATGAAGATATCTCAAAGAAATACTCAATTGACAAATACTAGAAATGTCTGTTGTATCGTCGAATATTATAGAGAAAAACTGAGCTCCTTTAACTCTTCTTACTATCGTACTTTCAATCTTTTCTTAAACAACAGTTAATAAATTCATTTTGAGTGTGCTTGCTAATGTATGTAGCATTGGACGGAGCACTCTCCAAGTGTCTGCGCAGATTATTGTCACTGGCATCCATCCTAAACCGAAGCAACTCTCTGAAATTTCCGTCATTATTCACTATACTGTTTTTCTCATCTCTATTTTAGAAGATTGTCAATTTTCTTATCATCCCTATGACCTCTTAAAGGAATATTTTGCCTACCACAAAAAATAATTGTTTTAACAATAGGAATCAAGCTCTGTTTATTTTCCTCTATTTGTATTAGACGCTGTGATTGAATTAGATTTGATATTTATAAAAAAGGATTGTGGTATGTCAAGAGAAACATTTTCCCAGCATCAACAGCATTGATATGACATGGGGTTTTCTCATGTAGAACCAAATCTCCCTTTTCTCCTAAAAGGTTTTCAAACTTTCTCAGTGGTTCTTTTGCTAGTTTTTTCAAAGGAGTGTTTTTTTTATAACAACAACCAGAACCAGTTGTAAAAAGTACACAATATTTACAGTATAACCCTTTGTCTTTATCTGAAAGAACAAGCCAGTGAAATGTTTCTAAGTGAGATCTTTGAGCATATTTTTTAGA
The DNA here is from genome assembly GCA_018207615.1 of Philaenus spumarius. Lineage (NCBI taxonomy): Eukaryota > Metazoa > Arthropoda > Insecta > Hemiptera > Aphrophoridae > Philaenus > Philaenus spumarius. The sequence goes on along the minus strand of JAGFPH010000749.1, from coordinate 96,843 downwards.
AGGCTTTCCCACTTTCATAACAATATTATGGGTTAATGGATAGTTTTCAGGAGGTGTCCATGGCTTCTCAAGTAACATTGCTTTAGAGTAATCGCCTACACTCGTCATCCCACCACCGACATAAAATCCTATGTCACTAGACAAGTTACTCCGACTTTGGGAGTGCTGCAAAAGTTCACTCGAAGAAGATGTTTTTGAGGACTCCAGGACTGGGCCTGTATAAAAAGTTTTACAAACATGAAAAAATATTCGGTTATTTCCGTAAGATACATACATTTCTTCAACGCCCTAGGTTCGCTAGCCGTTACCTTTTCCAATTGTGGCTGGAACTGTATACTATATGTTTGAGAGAGTTTGGTTAACTGTTCTAATTTAGTGAAACAAAGTAAAATAAGTTTATAAAATAAGGTTATTTAGAATTTTCGAGTAGACAGTTCAATTCTATAATTTATTTTCTACGAATTGTTATAATAAAATTTCATTTTTTGTAAAGCATATATTCCTAAATTCCTATTCAAAATAGGTCTAATTTTGTTGGCAGTCTTGTAGTAGAAACATAAAATCTGGATTTTTCTAAAAAAAACAACAATTCTTTAAATTATTGATATATATTTTTATGCACTACTATTGAGAACTAAATTACAAAACATTTGTGTATTTTGAAAAAAATACAAAAAATGTTTACTACTTTTTATGTAGGCCTAGGTCTAAAGTTGGGTGTTTTTTCCGTTACTGAAAATATTGTGCTTCATGAGCTAATAACTTTTAACATTTTACATAAATACATTTTTTAGTTGCATATTATGAATTCTTTGGACCTTTTTCTACAAAAAAGCTACTGAACATTTTTGGATTGGGATATAACTACTATATCTGGCGAATTGTTGAAAAAATGCTTGCAAAACGCAAAACATTGCCTGCCGCTCTGGGAAAATAACACTGCCACTTGCAGGGTTAAATGCAAGAGACACTAAATTATCTTATGAAAGTTTACATTCAGTACAAATTTCATTACTCTAGGAGTAGCAAAATCGGAGAAAACATGCTCAAAATGGAAAAAACAAATTTTATTTAAGGAAGTTATTCGGGAAAGTCAAAAACAATATTACATTGTGACCAAAACATATTAACCATTACAACTATCATGTCGGCTAAACTTGGACATTTTCGATGGTGTGACATATTTCTGTGTAAAACTGTATAACTCCTACTAGTGAGAAATTTATTTTTTTTAATAAAGGAAACATAGAATGCTACCTTATTGCGTATCTCGCCCCTTCTCCTCTCACTGTTATACTCGTATTCCATACTGCCATATTTCTATATCCTACTTTAAAACTATGGCTAATCTAACTTCTAAGTTTACTAAACAAAATGTATATCATTATAAAATTTGTATAGAATAACTTTGACAATATTGATCAATCAAAAAAGTGTAGGCCTATATTATAAATGTTTTAACATAATTATATAATGCTGCATATATCTAGTAAAGTTATACTTACTTGTCTTGTGTTCTGTAGATGATCAAAGACACTTGACGAAGAAGAGTTGACACTCGTTCTGTCACTACTATCACTACATGTTGTTATTGTTTTTGGTTTGAAAAACTCATCAATTCTATGTCTCTTCATCTTAACAAATCACAGTCATAAACTACAGGCTACAGGACTCAGTGGCGGCTCCTTGTGTGGTTGTTTGGTTGCACAACTCCCAAGAAATAAAACAAAAAATTAATCACATTAATATTTCTTTAAATATCAGTGCATTATCAATATCAACCTCATTTCAATCTAAAATTTATGGCCAAGAATGTCCCCAAACCGTTGAAAAGCCGAAGAACGTCAACCCAACCTTCGCGCGCAGCGTCGTGGAACGCACTGCTTCTGCAACCAGAGCCTAATGCAGCTATTAGCATTGAAACTGGTGAGGGATTTGTAACTAATGTGTTGCTATGGCAATTCACATAAAGCCTTCAGGTGCATAAAAGTTCTACAACCAGCCACCAGGGGTTTGCCAGCCAGAATGCTTTGATGTTCATATTTCATGTTTTGTTTAGTGAATAATGCAAGACATTTTGAGGTTACGTGTTGTTAGTTTTGTTCTCGTATTTTGGTTAGCTGCGTTTGTTGTTTATTTGTTTTAGATTGTGTTAATATATTTTAGTGTGTGTGTATTTAATCTGGATTCTATTACAATAGTGCTTTTAAAACTTTTTACATTATTCTTCATAAGTTGTAGCAATTTGAGTGGGCCTAGACAGAGAGTGTAGTGTTGATTAGACGCCAAACAAAAGCTGGTAATATTTTTTTCATAATTAATATTCGTGCCATTCGTGATTTAATTATAGTTTTAAAGATAGGCCACAACCTTTACCAAAATGTTTGAACCAATTATCCCAAATCTATTTTCAAACATCCATACAATTCAAATAATAGTTTTTGAACAAAAAAGGATAGGCCAAGTTCCTAAATAGGATATGAGGCGAGTTCATAAATTCGATTATGTTAATGTTATGTTTATTATCAAATTAAAATTCTATTAAATTTGCCCATCTGAAGAACAGACGATGGACTTTCTTTTTAAATGAGGTTAGTGATATATAAACATATTATGTGCCTGATTTCTATGTTATTCATGCATGATTTAAATAGTTTTTTTCAGTTTATTTACTATTTTACTATTATTTTTTACTATTTGTAGGCTAGTACCCTTAACTGAAAGCTACAAATTTTTCACTTGTTCGTAATGGTAACCAAACCATATTAATGGATTTAAGTTAAAAATGTTGTAATTAAGACAAAAACTTATAATTCCACGTGTAATTCATCATATAAAATAATGTGTTAAATTGCGTTCATATTCCATACCCCCCCCCTCCCGGAAATTCTCTCCAAATAATTGCAACCACCAAGTTAATAACTCACCAGCCGCCACTGACAGGACTGTGAACGTAACTCTACTTAAATGCTCCCGAATACTGTGTGTCCGGTGTCGCTTATTCGCAGTATTACCACCATGTGATATGCTAGATAAATTACCGCGTTAACCGTTAAGTATATTCTAATGAAAATCTAATGTGAGTTACGACAATGTTCTTTTCTCATATGTTCCTTGCAAAGATTCATCACGCTTACGCAGGAACGGACAAAGGTTATTCTATAAAAAGTATCAAGTAGGTATCAATAATATGTCTCAAACACGCGCTTGTTTATTCCTACGCCAACGCCATGTGCCGGCTACATTCTCTGTCGTCATATTATAGGCAAAAATTATAAAATATCAAGAGAGTGATGTAGTAAACTAATACTGTAAATGAAAATCTAAAATACGATAAACATTACAAACCTTTTTACGAGATAAAAAAATCGTCTAAGAAGGTTTGGGGGTGGGGGTCATGACCCCTATGACCCCCACTTGTTCCGCGCCTGCTCTGTACTGCACGGTGAACGTGGAATCCAATGTAGACAGAAGAACCAACACATGTTCCTTGAATGTGTTTACATTCATTACCATAGCAACCAATAAAATAAAATAACAGATAAAACAGTTAATTCGAATGTATAATCTTCAACAATTATTATTGTATATTGTAGATTAGGCCTAGACTGATGAATAAACACATGTTTCTTGAATGTATTTACATTCGTTACCAAAGCAACCAATTGAATAAATCTTATCTTCTAAAGGGAGAGATAATTGTCTGTCTGCTAAATGGATCTGAAATCTCCGTCTAAGGATTTTTGATTTTTTGATTTTATACGGGGCTTTTGGCCACGAGAAATCGATTGGAAATGGTCACCAGTCTGGGAAAATTCGTTTTCTACGTCTTTTTATTAAATTAAAAAGTGAAATTTGTCCATTTTAACACTTTGACTGCCAATACTGTTTTTTGTTAAATCCTTGATCGGAGTTAAATTGTTTCTAAAAACATGGCCTGTACTAGTCTGCTGTGATTCACTTTGATACACAGTAGATTTTTCTACAGGCCATGTGTATTTTATTGACACATAAGTTTGTCATGTTTTGAGGCCTGTGTATAGTTTACATGCACAATAATATATTATGCATTATGTCTTGCCATTTAGCCATGGCCTGTAGGATTGTAGGCCTACAAATATTTTTATTTAGTAGGCTATGGCCTGTACACAAGATTCTCTCTATGTATCAAAGTTATACACATGGCTTACTCTGAAAGATTTTTTTGTATCAATTTGATACACATGGCAGAGAAAGTGTTTTAAACAATACAAAGCACAGCTGATGCAAATGTTTTCAATGTCATTACAATAATCATCTGTTTTCTTTTAAACGAAGCACAGCTGATGCAAATGTTTTCAATGCCATTACAATAATAATCTGTTTTCTTTTAAACTGTATTTTATTAGAGGTAAGCCTAATGTTGCATCTATTTATAGTTACCATGGCAACGAATACTTCTGCTAAATAAACATACCCTTTATTTAGTTGTTTAATGTTATAGGCCTAACCTAAACGATGTTCACGGAAATTTGCAATAATAGTTATTGACGTGAGCGAACTAGGCCCTAGGCCTAAATCGATATTGAAATATTAAACTTTAATTTAGGCCTGACTTATTTCTGAGGCATAGCGTTGAGATTATGGTTAATCCTTTAAACTGTATTTTTATTACAGGTAAGCCTAATGTTGTATATACCCTTTATTTAGTTGTTTGTTATAGGCCTAACCTCAAAACTCAATAATCCAATATTTATTATTGAAATCATAGCCCTGCTTATAATCGAGCTTTAGCTCGGTCTCCTGGTACTAACAGATAAACAGTTGATTCAGATGTCCAGCTTAATAACACAAAATAATTTTCATAATATATTTTATATTTATCAGAATATTGTCATAGAAGTTTACACTTCTCCCGTGTGGTCATAAGCACACTATTTTTTTTATAAAGCTAAAGAGTGGTACCGCTACACATAGTATACAGTCTTGCAATATTGATTATTTTCCCTCTAGCTAAATTTGAAATATTGTTACATAGGCCTAATAAACAATATACAAAAAAGATAATTTATAGTGTTAGGGTTTAAGTAGGCGTATCTATCAAATTACTAAACAATGTTTGATATACAGTATATGATTTAAATTATTTATGAGAACAGAACTATTTCACTCTGTGTTATTTTGGTCTTCTCGCACGGTCATTTCATAGTTTCATTTCATGTCGTAGTCATTTCCTAATAGTTTTCAAGTCATTTACGGTGTGTAAAAATAAAACAATACAACAAATCAAATGAATATAACAAACTGTTACTATAAGCGATATTTAAAACAACAAATATTTTAATTGAATACATTTTTCTTTAAATTGAGTTATTTCTTAATATTTTACTTTCTCATTATACTATAGTATAGAGAAATTATAGTGATCGAAAAAAAATTATGTGGAAATATCCGTTTTGGGACCCCTGAGTCCAAAAAGTGGTTTTTACAAAATGTCTGTCTGTATGTGTATACTAGGCCCAAGCTAGCTGCGCGCGTGGCCTTCAGATCAAACGGGTGGGCTGGGATTGAGGCGCGGGTACCTTTCTAAAAACATCCGCCGGGCCGTAGTGCTGTGACTCACTCAAGCCATTTCCCTTCGCTTGCCCGATACACTGGTAGATTATCAGCAGGACGGCTAATACACTTTTTGCCGCGCGCGCAGCTAGCTTGGGCCTACTGTACAAAGCTAGAGCGAAAACTATTCGATCGATTTCAAACAAATTTGCACCAAACATGTCAATTAGGCCTGTAAATTACTCCTAAAAAGTCAGTTATTATTTTTTTTTATAAAACAACGGCTCTAACGATTTTGATAAAATTTGGCTTATTTGTAGCACTTAATGTGCTAAAAAAGCACTATATGCAAAAAACCGTAACTTTTTTAAAATTCTCGTTTAGCTAATAATAATAATAACTGATTTTTAGGGGTTTTTTGGGCAAAATGGGGGTTTTTCAACATTTTTCAAAACCTTTTTCTTGCGTCTATACAGGCCTAATTGACATGTTTGGTGCAAATTTGTTCGAAATCGATGGAATAGTTTTAATAATAATAATAATATTTATTAGTTACTCTCCTACTTTAATGTATCAATTCTCCTACGTTAATACAATCATTAAGTCACAGTGAATCTGTTTAATAATTTAAATATTATGTTTGTGAGAAAGTATGTGCCAATTTCTGGTACCGTTTATTTGTACATACTCAGTGGAAATTTTACATTGTAGAAAGATTTTCTACGAAGTAGTTTAAGGCTCAGGCCTGGTATTAAAGTGGTCAAGTATTGATACACACTTATTTAGTATTTTAATGTTATATACCGTTCAACATCTGCGAAACAGCTGAAGTAGAAATTGAAATTGCAGTGTGCAGTGCGACAGTGCGACCAGTGTTGCCAGATTGAGGGTAATTACCCGAAAAACGGGTATTTTTAGGACTCGAGGGTATTTTTGAGGGTATTTTCTGATAGAGGGTATTTTTGAACAAAACTGTTAAATACAGTACCTTAATTTAGAAAATAAAATTACTTTTACTTTCAGGTATTTTTCAAATTTTTAAGCTTTTTATCAGTATTTCAATTTAGAGTTCGTTAATGTTTTAATTGGTGTGGTAGTAAAGTAACTAAATTAAGGAGGTGTAGGAGTAGTTTGTTTACTATATGGTTGTTTCCTGATTCCTGTCTATCTTAACTCTATGGAGTAAGTTGTTGTCTAGCTTTGTCCAGCCTAGAATCAGTGAGCGGGAAAAGCATAAAGCAAAGTAATTAAGTAAATCAATTTAATAACGGAATTTATAAGATTAAAATTAATTTGTAAAAAATAATTATTTCGAAACATTTTAATTTTGTAATATAAAGAATATTTTACTTTTGTATTGTAAAAAAAAAATCAAATATATTTGTACCCTTATGCATTTTTACTTATAACATATAACAATATACCGTAATATTGTTCAATTATGTACTGTCCGCGAGGCACGAGATGGTCCCTGGAGCTGCCCGTAAACAGCCATGTCCTCATGCGGTATCGCGTTTTTAGCAGGCGCAAAGGCGAATAACGGGGACTATTAATAGACTGACGCGATACCGGAAAATAGAACGTCATATAGCTTAGTATTGATATTATTGACATGTAGGCTTATGTAAAATGGATTTTATTACTTAAAACAGCCAATTTTTTTCAAATTAATTCTATTGATTAAATTCTCAACAAAATCAGCACAAACAATACAGTAAATGAAAAATGTGTACATATAGTAGCCTACAGGCGCTTTAAATATCATATTACATATAAATAAATTGAGTAAATTAAGTTTAAAAAATATACAGTAAAGGAGGTTCTAAAAATCAAAAAGCTATAAAGTACAATAATATTAACCAAATTTAAGTTACTGTAAAATATTTTGTAAGAATGTAAATTTATGCAGGAAGTTTATAAGTTTATACAGTTGTTGTATAATAAATGAGTTATATCAATTAAAGTTAATTTATAATCATATTTATTATACATTTTATTACTTGATGTTTTCTTTTATTGTTATTTGTAAGGAACATAATTACACTGTTCATTAATAATTTAATCTTCTATCGTTTTTAAACTTATAAATCCAAAAATATTATACTATGCCAAACTCTTACCGTGTTTTTTAAAAACATATTATTAATATTATTTCAACACTACCAATCGGAATTATAATAACTTTTAAGCTGTTATTCTGTTAATCTATTAAAATCCATTTAGTATAATAATTAAGTAAACGTACATACGAGCAGTATATATATTTTGTTCTTTCACAGCAGTAATTGCATACATGTTTCCAATAGTTGCTACTAATAATGTTATTTTTTATATATATTTAAAAAAAAAAACACTGCAGAATTCCTGTTTTGTACCACGATGCCACGTTCGATTTTAAATAGCATTTGTCGAATAACGATGCTGCGGACATTCACGGTGGCTCTGTACTTGGTCGTGGCACATTGCTACAAGCGCCTTCAAACTAAATCTAGGCAAGGACCGAGGGACCATCTCGTGCCTCGCGGACAGTATATATATTTTAATTGCTCATGTATTAGTATATGCATTTTTATTTATATCTAATGTTATTATTATGTCTATATTTTTAATTTCTCAGGTAGCTAACTTTTATAGTTTTTCTCTAAGAATCAACTTAGTTGCTCTGAAATCCAGTTAAACATTATATCCTCCTACAGGAAGTAAAATTGGTAACACTGGAAGTAAATCAACTTGAATTAAATGTATGGACCTTAACATTAATGATTAATTTGAAGTATAATTATACATAATTAATGTAAAGGTTCATATATTTGTACATAACTTATAACTACGTAGTGCGGTATTGTACGTATAAATTATTTATGTCTACGATACTGTACTACGGCAATCAAGGCAACTTTTGAATTTATGAGGGTATTTGAGGGTATTTTTGGTACTAACTAAGGGTAATTTTGCTTGGGTGGTCTGGCAGCACTGAGTGCGACTGAAGTGGGCAATTGGTGAATTAAAGATTAAAGTTCGGTTAGAAGTTCACCAGAAGTTAAAGATCATAAGTAAGTGAAAAATCATTACTCTAACTTTATTGCAATCATTGCTAAATAGCTGAACTGTATACGTTATGCATTATTATAGCCTATTATAATTAATTTACTTTGCTGAAACTTTTACTGTCACTTTAATCTTATCCATACCTTATCAAACTCAAGGGGGTTCCCCCAGTTGTCGCTTGAAATGTAAACAAGCCCAACTATTGACGATCTTGCAATCTAACTTTTTTTTGTATGGCCATGTTTACTCTTAAAGAAAACATTGAAAATTTAAAACAATCTAGGGATAACAGCATGAGAAGCGATATTTTTTAGAATAGCACCACTTCTTTTATCAGGGCTGGGTTGCAAAAAAACCGAAACTAAACTAACTTAAAATCTCTAGTCATAGTAGCCTATGTTTCTAGTTTGTAAACGTATTTAAGTTGGTAGCATTTTTAATTTCCCTAAAAAAGTCTTCAGCTGATGCTATTTCAACAAGTAGGTAGTGTTATGCTAAAAGTTTGCTGCACAATCGGCGCAACTTTACTAGCCTATTCGACTCCAGGCTAACCTAGAGCTAACAGAAATGGAAAAATAATAATAAAAAAAATACCTAAAAGGTTCTAACCTAACCTATTTAGTCACACTATGTTTACCTGTATTCAACATTTAACAGTAGAATGTAAAACAACGTCGTTGTCTGCAAAAATATTAGGCTAGAGTCGAATAGTAAAGTTACGCCGCACAATCATAGGATATAGGCAAGGACTACTACAAGGATTCATACAAGGACTACATACACACATGGCCTGGGAAAGATGAATACATATCTTCCCTAAATTAAGAGTAGGCTACCTATTAATATTTATTTTCCAAGAAATTGTGCTGGAATACTGTAGGCCTAGGCCTATGTGAAAAATAATTTAATAATATATAAGTTATGATCTAAGTTATGATTTGACAGATCTTTTACTGATACATATTGTATGTAGGCTTTGTATTTTAGTGGTTCATAACTAGGCTTTGTTTAATTCTATTACTAAAAACGTCTTAAAATCGTGTGCTAAAGTTTATATTAGTACATCTCAACGTATTGCATTTAATACATACTCTGTCTAATCCCAGTTTGTTAACTGATGTTGTTAATAGATGTTGTTAACATCAATTAAGTTGTGTTGTAAAAAGCAAAATTGCAAGCATTAAAAAAATTGCCTGAAGTTCTAACTTAGGCCTACTGTTCTAGTCACAGTATGATTACCAGCATTCAACATTCAAAAGTACAATGTGCTTAGGATGGCAGCACTGTTCTGTTTCTTTTAAAAAAATCATTTGCAAACATATCAGTGACTTTCAAAAATATACGCCAATCCATCAAAACAGCAAACATAATTCTACAAAATTTAATTGAACAAATTGTAATAGGCCTAAAAGGCAAAATTTAGGGTAATAGTCTACTATTACTCGGTTAACTTTAAATTTTATGATATTTTAGTTACAGAATATATTGAACAAGAACTAACGAAAAACAAAAAAGTAAATGTCGGAAATTAATAATAGGTAGGTATTTATGAAAACTTACATTAAAAGTCGTTTGGATCAGTTCCTTATCAGAGTACTGTGTTGCTGAAGTGTCCAATTCATCGGATTTTTTAACATCTTAAATCTCGCTTATAGCACAAAAACAATAATGTGGCCTTTCCTTGTAGTCTGTTCATTACGTATAAGACTGATGAAACCAAAGCTGATGAGCTTAACTTATCTACAAGGTCTCCGAATTTAGTTATTTCTTTATTTGTTAGTCTTTAGTCACATTATGTTTCAAAAGATAAATTAATGTCTACTGTAGGCCTATGTATAACATTTCTGACACGTAGTTTTTTGTTTTTTTACTTAGTTCTTGTTCAATATATTGTCTAACTAAAATATCATAAAATTTGAAGTTGACCCAGTAATAGTAGACTAGGTAACTACGAAATTTAGAATAGGCCCTAACATTAGACTACTCCTCTATCACGGCTGGGTTGCAACACGAAAAAAACATCTGAACTAAACTCAATTATAATCTCCAATCACAGTGTGTTTCCAGTTTGTAAACATAGTACGACGGGATTTCCAAAAGTTCCTGTTCTGGCAATGATAAAAATAAGAGAGAGAGATAAGGCTTTGTTATCTCTGTTTAGGTCTAACTTTAGGATTAAAGGCACAATCTCAGAATTTTTCTGTTAGTCTTTGTGTGCTCAATTTGGTCATGCCCAGATGTTAATGTAAAATTCTGAGAACTGTTGTGGAGAAATTTCCTTTTTCTTTAGAATTCTGAGAACTGATGTGGAGAAATTTCCTTTTTCTTTAGACGTCCATCATTCAGCACCAGTTGCTCCACCTGTTCGATATTTTCTGGCATGACTGCCTCAATCAGCCTCCCACTCTTAAGATCATCTTCTAGCGATTCTCAGCCTCATTTAAAAAGCTTTGAAAAGTTATTCACTCTTGTCTGAGAAGGGGCGTTTTCCCAATAAACATCCACTAACCGATTGTGAATCTTGTTTGTGGTACAGGTATGCCCCTCTTTTGTTCAAAATTGAATCACCTTGGTACTCAATTTCATCCATGTGTTATAAAAAGATATATATATGTTAACTGGTGTGTACCGGAGTATCGACCACAACAGTTCTCAGAATTTTACATCAACATCTGGGGATGGCCAAAGTAAGCGCAAGGTGGGTGCCAAAAACCTTTCTTCATTTCAAAAACTTGCTCAAGTGAACTGTTGTCATGATTTTTTGGCTCTGTTGGAAGGTGACCAGGAGGCCATATTTGACCGAGTAGTCACTGGGGACGAGACTCGGGTACACTACTACGACCCTGAGAGCAAGCAAGAGTCCATACAGCGGCACAAAAAGGCTGTCCTGCTCTAATCAAGTTCAAAACTGCAACATCAGTTGCAAAAGTGATGGCGACCATTTTTTGGGACTCCAAAGGAATACTGATGATTGATTATAAAGAAAAAAATATTACAATTACAGGTGCAAATTATGCTAAAGTCCTGCGCTTGCTAAAAGAGAAAATCAAAAGCAAGAGAAGAGGGCTTTTGAGCAAAGGTGTCTTGCTGCTGTACAACAATGTGCCTGTTCACAGGGCACAAACAGCAATGGCTGCTGGGACCAAATTTGGTTTTCAGAAATCAGCCCAGGGGTGCAGAAAATGTTTTAGCACACACAATTTCCCCAGAACACACTATTTTCACTAAAAATTTCCCAAAAATTGATCGCTATTCGCTACAGATGCGCCAGACATTAACACTGTTTGTTTATCTATTTCAACATATTTATTGACCCTATGTTTTAATAATTTTTATTATATTCACTATAAATTAAAATACAAATCTTAAAAAAAAATAATAGCATTATTTTTACTTAATTAACTACTTTGAAACTATAGGCCCCCTACATCTACAGTGAAATATCTTCAGATGGTCCCAAAAGGTTTAAAACAAAAAAATACAACTTGATTATTGCTATTTTATTATGTTTAAAAGTAGGCCTAAGGCATGCATTACACTGTAAAATAATTTATAAAATATGTTTTATAACAGTTCTTTGAAAAAGATCTTTGATAGTATAATGGGCCATCTTTTTTAATATATTTCTTTTATAAAATTTAAGAGGGTGGCATCTTACATTTTATAAAATGTTAGTATAGATACATTTTTACCGTTTAGTAGCCTACAAGACCGAAATGTTTTATAAAAGATGATCAATTTTCAAATCTTTTATAATAGGTGGATACCATTATACAACATATTTTATAAAATATGTTTATAACATATTTTATAAAATATATTTATAACATATTTTATAAAATATTTTATAGTGTAACACGGGCCTAATAGGCCTACTTAAGTGGCTAAAACAAAGTTAAATGTTATGTTTAATTAGTTCCAATTCAATTACCGAATTACCTACCACAGTCACTACCGAAAATCATCAAGACAGATCACACAAATTGAAAGAAAATTAAACTTAACAATTACTTTTCATTTGTTACATTTAGTTAAAAAAATAAGTGATCCCGACACGCTACGACTTTTTAACTGTCAAAATTAGTTCTCCCATACCCCAAAACACGTACAACTTTCCTCTCATTGTATTTTTAACATGTTGATCCAAAAACGAGACACCGACGCGCTACGACTTTTTAACTGTCAAAATCGGTTTTCCCGTACCCATAAACATATAAAACGTTACCCCACACTGTATTTGCAAAATTTTGATCAAAAAACGTGATCCCGACGCGCTACGACTTTTTAACTGTCAAAATCGGATTTCCCGTACCCAAAAACATTTAAAAGGATACCACACAATGAATGTTGATTCAATAACATGATCCCGACGTGCTACGACTTTTGTAACAATTCAAAATATACCACAAAATTATTAACAAGCCAAAAGAATCATACATTAATGTATTTCAACTAAACACGCATGAGTGCGAGAGAGACAGAAGATTGATAGTAAAAATCATTCAGAAACAATCCGACCGACGGCATCTAGCGGACGGAATCGCAAGCAACAAATTAACAAGATTCTAAAACACCCGACTTTCGATAACGTTTTACGTAATTAATAATATTTCCAGACCTCGTATCCCTATCTTTCCTATATCAAAATTCATCTAAATTAAACAACCAATCCATCCAAATTATAAGATGAACTCCATCAACAAGCGTTCGACCGAAACTCACTTTTTTAATCCACTCGAAATCAGACCGGCATACTAATCTAGGCCATATCAGAAATACAATCATCGATCCTAAGAGAACCAAAATTCAAATCAAAAAATGAAGAACACCATTAGATAGAATGAAAGATTCTTCATCAAAAATGTCTTTGGCAAAATTTTATAGGAAATACCGTTAAGCCATAACAATCCATTGAAAGTCGACGAAACAACGGCTAAAGTTAGATAGAGGAAGACGACATGTTTATTAAGCCCCGCCCACAGTCATGTGACCGCTTGCAACGCGGAAAACACCAGTTTAAAAGCCAAATGTATAGTTTTAATTGTAAATAGTAGATGTTAGAAAATAATTTGTACAAGGAGCTATTTTTGGTATTTTTATGCAATTTTCTTATTTAATCAATTTCTTTTAATTTTATTATTCAATATTAGTTGTAAAACAAAATTATTTCAAAATTTAATCAAAACAACACCAAATAAATACACTACATTTTAAATTACACTTTTCTGTACAATAATCCAAACCCCAGAAGATACGAAATTCACCAGGCCTTATGTACCCATTTCCTGAAGGCCCAAAGCAAGCCACTTTTGATCCCAGGATTTTAATTGTTGAAGAGACGCCTAAGAAGCAAGACCTATGACCAACGCTCTCCAATAAATTGAAGATTATTAGTGTTCAAACTTTGTCTACTTTTAAATAAATAACTTACCTTAACTCAAGTGAAGTGTAATAATAATAAATAATCATTTAAAGTCCCATAACCAGAAGAAGAAGTTATAAACTGGGTGAGATCTATCCATAGGCCTATAAGTACTTACCTGAATTAACTCTATCTATATTTCAAACCATCCATCAGTGAAAACTTTAATATTACATATTTTGGAAAGACTTTGTAAAATACTTTTATAAGAAGAATTTGTTTGGACCATCAGTATAAATTTAACTTCGATATAATTCCCCTTTTGATACACCTACATACACATACATTATAACACATTGTACTATTTTCCTTTCCCCTTTTCAATTTTTATCTTTATCTAGAATAACTGTTTTTTAATCATTACTTTTGTTTTCAATAAAATAATATTGGGAAAAGTCGGCACTGACCCCCCGAGATACTAAGAGTGTTATAAAGACTATAACGAACCTTTGATTTGAATTAACTTGTTTTGTGAATAATTGTACCTATATATATTAATTTTCTTTCTTTCAATTAAAGAAGTATTAAAATTGTAAACCTATTTTGTGTTTTGAATTGCATTGGTAATCTAATAGTATTATAACTTAGTTCCACAACGTGGGCTATTAAATTTGATAATTTAACCAAGTGGAGTGTAATACTTTTTAAATGTCAAAAATCGGTTTTCCCGTACCCTAAAACATATAAAACGATACACCACACTGAATGTTGATCCAAAAACGTTATCCCGACGCGCTACGACTTTTCAACTGTCAAAATCGGTTTTCCCGTCCTCTAAAACATATAAAACGATACCCCACACTGAATGTTGATCCAAAAACGTTATCCCGACGCACTATGACTTTTTAACTGTCTAAATCGGTTTTCCCGTAATCAAAAACATATAAAATGATGCCCCACACTGAATTTTGATTCAAAAACGTGATCCCGACGCGCTACGACTTTTAAATGTCAAAAATCGGTTTTCTCGTACCCCAAAACATACAAAACGATACCCCATACTGAATTTTCAAAATGTTGATCCAAAAACGTGATCCCGGCGCGCTACGACTTTTTAACTGTCAAAATCGGGTTTTCCGTACCCAAAAACATATAAAACGTTACCCCACACTGTATTTTTAAAATCTTGAACCAAAAAGGAGACCCCGACGCGCTACGACTTTTTAACTGTCAACATCGGTTTTCCCGAACCAAAAAACATATAAAACGATACCCCACACTGAATTTTCAAAATGTTGATGCAAAAACTTGATCCCGACGCGTTACGACTTTTTAAATGTCAAAAATCGGTTTTTTGTACCCAAAAACATGTTAAACGATAGCCCCACACTGAATTTTCATAATTTTAACCCAATATTTTCAAAATTTTCATCCAAAAATGTGACCTTGACGCGCTCCGCCTCACGCTAGAAAGCTCAAAAGCTTTTCAACTCTCCGCAATAAAATTATGAAGATTTTGGTACCAACAGAAGTTTTCTACGACGTCTGTGAGTGTTTATACCGTTTATATAGGAAAACTGACGCACAAAAAATCATCGCATCATTTCAATACTTCGGCATTTTAATGCAAGCCGACGTAATAAAATATGAGTACGCACACCACATTGTACGCATTTTACTGATAAAGACTTATTTCGAATTTCGGTAAAAGAAAATTAAAAAAACATCGGTAATACCTATACATTAAGTATCGTATAATTTGGTTTAATATGATTTAATTCTAATCGCTTGAATAGTATCATTTGTATGAAACTAATCAAAATTTACATAACGGTATCATAATAATTATTTTTTAATACCCAACAAATGTATTTGAACGCCCGTCAAGAATCAGGAAACTGCCATTCATCAACCGGCACAAAAATATCGTATCGGCGGCTCGGCCGAACGATATTTTGTGCGGTGAAGATTAATGTATCGCGGCTCCACCGTACGATATTTTGTGCGGTGAAAATTAAATAGGAACCCTGTCCGACTTGCAGCAGAGAGCAGACAACACACTTTGTGTGTGTGTGTTGGTGTGTTTGTATATGCATCATACAAACTGATTAAGCTGATCTTTGTTCCCATTCATTTCTTATCTATTTTTCTCCAAAATAATTATATTTTCCTTATTTTTGTTGGATTTTTCCCCGGCCAAAATTTCCCCAGCTCAGTCCCAATTTCCCCCGAACCTCGTTCGGGCGTTCGGACATATTCTGCAGGCCTGAATCAGCCACCCGCCATACAGCCGCCCCGACTTCGCCCCTAGTGACTATTATTTGTTCTCAAACTTTGAAGCGCGACCTCCGTGGACGTCGATTTCAGGACGAGGGAGCTTTCAAAATCGCTGTGGAGACTCATTTTGAGGACAAGGAAGAATTCTAGTTCAGAAGGGGAATAGGATGATTACTTCATGAAATGGCCAACAAGTCTATTCGTCTTAAGGGAGAATATATTGAAAAATAATGCCCATTGATCAATTAAAAAATATGTTTTATTAATCAGAACAGGGACTTTTGGACCTCCCCTCGTATATAAGTTGGTAGCACTGTCTTATCATTTTCCTACAAAAAGGTCTTAAAGTAATGCTATTTCAAAGTAGGCTTAATGCTAATTTTAAGTAGTCTTAACCAATTATAAAAGTTCGCCAAGCAATAAATATTGTTTAAAAATAAACTTGCCTCATGCCTTAAATTTCCATTTAACCAATACAAAATTTAATGCACCAATTTAACAATAAAATAATAATTCAGAAAAAGTTACCAAGTCGAAAGCCATATAAATTTATTAATATAAAATGTAGTACTTTATTCAACTGAAAGTAGATACAAAATTTCTAAAAATAATTTATCCTACCAGTTAAATTTGAAAATACTCTATAGACCTTAAATGTGATATTAAACACAAATAAGAATCAATTAGTTAAAGAAAAAGAAGAAATGGGTTCAGTGTTCAAGAATTTTTAAAGTAAAACACGTTGTATCTACTTTGCTGTATTTTCAAAAACAATAGTCCTATACAAGTAGCCTGAATACTAAGCAGTGGCGTAACTACTAGGAGCGGGTGGGAGCAGTCTGCTCTAGGCGCCGTACTCGAGAGGGGTGCCAGTGCCTTCAGTGGCACTGGCGCAAACAACCCCCAACGACGGGATCAAGACATGACCGCCAAACGGAAACTTAGTCACATTTCCTAGGCCGGATAGAATTCACCGCTTGCCTGAACTCTGGTTAGCTGTACTGAGTCTTCTGCTGTCTGCTAGTTGTTTATACACTTTTCTTACAGTCACACAGTGACGCTTTTAGTTATAGTTCAGAGTGGTAAAAGGTTACCAGGCCTATATTTGTTGTGAAGTAGTATTGATAATGTGTTGTAGGCGATTGCTGAGTGTGTGGAGTTTATGTAAATAGTTATTACTGCTTTACTTTTTTATTTTACCCTACATTTTATTCGTTTTCGTGTGTATTAATTAATTGTGTACGCTTATATAGTGTAAATCATGTCTAAAAAACTAAGTGGAGCTGAAAATCGCAAATGGCTAAAATAGAAGGAGGATGCCAAACTTAAAGTATTAATACAAGTTAAAAAAATGTTCTCTTATTTTTCCAAAGTTTCCTCGACGAATGTGCAAAGTTTGCTAAATAGAGAGTGTTAGTGATGAGGCTGGTGTGCCAATGCCGCCCTCTCTCATTCATCCGAATGAACCTAGTTCCAGTTCCCAGTGTTACCACAGAGAACTAACTACTAATACACGTACTTCTCTCGAAGCAGTTTGTCCTTTTCTTTTACTGTTACTTAAGAAGTCTACATTAAAATCACCTGTAAAAACAAGGTGTGATTTCTTATTTCTCTTTACTAAAATGGTAAGTATTTGATCAATTAATTAGTTCAATGTACTTAAAATATTTGAGGTATCAATAGGATTGCCTTTAACACAAATTTTTGCCAGCATAGAAACTCCACCTCCGAACTTGTTTTTCCAAGAAAAGCAAAAGATTAATTTGTAGCCAATTGTAGAATTAAGTAAAATAGGCTACTGCTATCTAAGTTTCGGACAAACATAATTATGGCTATTGGTTTTATGTTAAATTAATTCAGAAATACATTGAATTCCCCTATTTTATTAAGTACAAATATTATAAGCAAATATACCTTCCTTGCCCGAGATCCAACTAACCCCTCCCTCCTGCACCATCAAATTGATTTTCCCAGATTTTCCCCTCTCTCTGGCTTTTTGACAGGCTCTCTACTTTAACAATTTCCAAAAAAATTAAACCATTTGGTTCTTAAATGGAATATCTATCTCGGTTGTTATTGCAAAGAAAAGTAATACATTTTTATTTATAAACAGTTAGGTGTTTTTGTTGAACAGGTTGAAATATTAATTGATGCTTGGGGGATAAATCCAGCCAGGAAATGCTTACAAGGACACAGCAGGTACCTTACCTTACTAAGTAAAATTTTAATTAACTTAAAATCGATAAAGTTCAGTTAGGCTTACTATTATTATTATTTATATCAATCATATTAATAAAACGCTAAGTCTGTCCGTTTGATTTTTCAACTCAAAAACTGTATAGGCTAGGTTCTTGAAATTTTACACAATCATAGACCTTAGTGAGCAACTGCTAAAACCGAAGTTTCAAGTATATAAGTCAAGTGGTTCCTGAGATATAGGTTCCTGAAGTTTCAGAAATTTCCATATTGAAACCATTTCAATATATAAAAAGTTAACAATTGTAAATAAAAACAAATTTATCAGCTGTTGGAAATTAATGCCTTAAGATTAATTAACTTTTTCAAATTTTTTACCCGTGGTAACACGGGTACGCGGGTTGCTTGTACTTTTATAAAAAGTTTATCATATAGACCTAGCTAACAGTAGGCCTACAATTTAAGGAATAAATTCTAGACCTACTTTCTCCATAACATGTTTACATTAGTATGTAGTAAAAACAAAGATAACTTTTATTATATGAAGTTATTAAGGCCCTGAAGTTTTTAAGCCTTGTTCATGTTTCTATTTAATATATTTGAAATAGCCTAGTTTTTCTTATTTTGAATGTAATGATTGTACAAAATGGTTTTTGGTGACATTCACTAAACCAAACTAGTCCATTGGCTTTTAACTTTGTTTAAAATCAACAATTGTCTATATGGTGAATCCAAATTCTGATAATTATTTGAAGTATATTTGACATTTAATTTAACATTTATGTCTGTATTTGAATTTCCGAAAAACAAAGATTTTCAATCAATTCTGGTAAAAAATAATTGTTTTCCATTAAATTTCTTCAAAGTGTACATTTGTCTTGGTTATAGGGCCGTGCCCGGATACAATCTGGCGCTCGCGGAGCAAGACGCGGTGGTACTTTAAATAATCAAGATAACATACCATACAACGGTAACAATAGAGACAATCAGAATTTGAATTACAACCATGGAGGATCCAGAGGATATAGAGCCAGAGGTAATAACGGTTATAGCCAACAGAATACCAACTATCATTATAATCAAAGGCGTGGTAATGGAGCGTCTGGGCAGAGTTATCCCGGTGATAATCAACAGGCAAAGAATGATAACAGTGGCATAAGTCCGTTGTGGAGAACAGTTGAAGACAGAGAAAGGTATGCAGGTAAGGTTAAACAAAAAGACTTAATTTTTTAATTAAAAAAAAATTTGATTTATTTTTTGGACTTTTTTTTAGAGGACATTGTGTTGTGTACAATAAAATTGTAAATTACAAATAGGATAAATAGAGATCTTAGGCTATATGGCTACAGTAGGCTACCTTTATTGATGTAAACTCATTTAATAAGGATCTTCATTGATTACTGTATGTAATCTTCAGGTTAGAAAACATAAATTAATCACAAATCACAAATGTACACACTATAGAAATCAAGTACTATTAAAAAACTACAGTACTTTAGTTCGGTTATAAAACAAAAAAATTATGGTATTGCTATTGATTTTGTTAAAACTACGGAAATCAATTATTAATTGTTTGAGGTTTACGTGATGCAAAGCTCAATAAAGCTTGGTTATTGAGGTGACAGATTACCTGATGCATAGCACAATATAGCTTGGTTATTGAGGTGTCAGATTACCTGTTGCAAAGCATAATATAGCTTGGTTATTGAGGTGACAGATTACCTGATGCGAAGCACA
>JAGFPH010000749.1:48495-59357 GCA_018207615.1 Philaenus spumarius | reverse complement strand
CAATCCCAATATGTGGAATGGCGTGCGAAGCACGCAATGCTTTGTGTTATTGAAGATACTCTCAATATGCGGAATGGCGTGCGAACCATTTTGCAGCTATTCAGCACCGTCGTGAATAGACCTATTTCCCAAATTGTTGGTCGAAACCCTAAAATATCGGTCTATAAACTTAATTTTGGAAATTTGCTCAACTCACGTCAGCGGTTCAGCTGCGTGGTCGAATTATTTTTTACTACGCCGGATATCGGAGGTTTCGGATATGAGAGGTTCGGATTAGAGAGGTTTTACTGTATTCCAAAATTTAAACTGGGTAAATGTTTAAAGATACTAATTGTTTATTAAATGTTTCAAGAGATGATCATAAAACATTTATGTTTTATAAATTATGATTTAAGATGTAATGTTTATACATTGCTTTAATGGTAAATTATTAAATACAAGATTAACTTAATGACTAGTTTAGTTTTATGTTCTGTTCCTAGTAAATATAACCAAAATTAACTTTAATTGAGATAATTTGGAGAAAATATATGGTTTTCTACCAAATGATCAATGAGTTTTATAGTTTTGAGGTTATGTTGAGTGTTTACATTTTATAGTCTCAGTTACATTATTACTTTGTAAAGCCGTGTGCACACTTGTAACAGCATGAAATTGAAAAATTATTTCGTTCGCTGAGGATCCATTGACTATTGGATTTTCTACAAAACTTCTAAGCCCAAGTGTTTTGGCATTATATCTTCAAAACTCACCAATTCTTATAACTTTCTTTAAACAGTTTATTTTATATTGTACATGCTGTTTCTAGAGTATGTATTAACTCTTATTTTCAGTAAACGCCCTAAAGTTGAAATATAAAATTTATGTTGGAATATAAAACCTTCACCTAAAAATAATTATAAACCCAGGCCAAGACTAGAACGAAGCAAACAAAAAGTTTATCATTTTTATTTAATTGTAATTTATAGTCTATAATTGTCTTGTAATTGTAGTTTTCTATTCCAGTTTGTATGCAGGGGATCCTGTAATGTGTGGATATAATTCAGGACGGCAAATAATAAAAACATTTCCTATAAACATATGTCTGCAGCTATCCGCCTTTTTTTTTTTTACTAAATAATTTATAACTTTATAACGACTTAACCGATGGATTTGATATTTTGCACATTATTCATTAATGTAAAGACATAGTTTGAAAATAATCCATTTAAAAATATCAGCCATTTAAACATAATAAAAATAACTCAAAAACAAAAATTGAATAAAAAATGACAAGAGTAAATTTAGCCTGTTTCATTTCATATCTAGTGGTATAACTGTGAAAACTATAAAAGAAATTGTAACTGAAAACTGCTTTCATTAGTTTAACTTGTTCAACATCTATAGTAACACAGGGTAGGCAATAATTTGTTTGCAAGACCAATTAAGTTGGGCGCAGTTTTAATATTTCCCTGTCTTTAATAACGTTGACAGTTATTACATGGGATAGATAGATAGATAGATAGATATAATTTATTAGCACAATACATACAATTATAATAATTCAATACATTTTTGTTTTTTATATGAATATATCAGTACAGGTGCCTTGTCAGAATATAAAATTTACTGAACAATAAAAACATGATGAAATATAGTCCGGCTTTTCAACATAAAATACTTATTAAAATTAACTATAAACTAATTACAGGGCTTACTAAAAATTCCTTAACTGAGTAATATGCTCTATCCATAATGGCAACTTTTAATTTATTCCTAAAGTGCCTAACATTTAATTCCTTATACTCCTTTGGTAGCCTATTATATAATTTCAAACCAGAATACTGTGGACTTCTTAATACATAGGATGACATGTGGATAGGAAATGACATGGGCTACAAAACTTTACTTTTGAAGTTTTTTATAAAAATTTACTGTTTTTGAGATATTTTTTATTTAAAATGTTAAAATTGCCATCATTTTGAAACAGATTAGTGGAACAAGTTGATTTTTTTTTAAACTAGGTCGTTAATGAGTAATGCAGGATTTAATGATTATTCTAGATACTGGTTATACATGTCTTATTGTGATTGTAGAAATTATCTGTGATGAACGATTATGGCAGGATGCTATGAGAAATTAGTTGATACACAGTAAACTGGATTATAAACTACATAGTGCAGGCTGCACAATGTAACTTGAACAGGTGTTCAATTGATTAAGCCTTATATCTTTACGTTTGAGACTTTAAAAGTAACTCGAACATGACTTTTTGGAAACACAGAATAATTATTAATTAATTTTGTAGTGATCTTTTCTTGAACGATGAAATGGTTTTCATTTTGACTGGTATTTGTTGAAAGTTAGAAATAGATACACAAATTGACCATCCACAATAATTTTAATTTATGTTTAGGTTGTTAAATAAAAACTCAAACTATTTATTAAATCACAACCGGTTTTCATCTTTCCAGACCATTGACTCTCTTAAGTAGTTCACTTGTTAATGGTCTGGAAAGATCGAAACCGGTCGTGATTTAATTAACAGTGTGTGTTTAGATCAACCTTCCACAAAGTAAATGCCTCAAATTACAAAATGATTTTCTTTCTAGCTATCCACACAGAGTAGATCACAGATAAAGAGTACAGAGCCACCATTAAGACCAGTGAGAACATCTACTTCAAACAGACTGGGAAGTAGCGGTGAGTATTTCATTGTTGTAATATTTATTGAATTGAAAAATATGTTTTAAGTAAAAAATTGTTTCCACATTTTGTTTTGTCTTTTGTCAAAAGCTATGTTTTTGATGTATTAAGACAATTTTACTTACATTGTTAGCTGTTAGATTGTTCACTACTGGGTAGACTGTTCCTAAGCTGGGTTAGTTAGTTTTAATTACTTGTGTTGTCGAAGAACATGATTTAACCCTCTATAGCGCCTTATAACTCTCAGGTAACATACCACCTACTGCCGTCTGTTTTTATTATAATTCCTTTTTTGACCGTTATAGCACCGTGTGACTCTCATGTTACAAATGGAGATTGCTGAGAACTCATAATCTAAGAGTTCAGACCCTCTAAATAACTAGAATGTCAATGATTTGTACTAAGTCAGCTGGTGTTTAGTGCTTTGTAACTGTGAATTTATATGACTTGTGTCATATGTGTTTGTGTTGTTATTTTCGTACAACAAAATTGTGTTATTGGCTTGTAACATTTCTCTACACAATAATCAGTTACAAATTCAGAATAATTTGTACTTTGCTTATATTTTGTAAATATAGGTTTGTGACTTCAAAGTCACATGGTATCATAGTGAACCATACCTGAACCCTATGTTCGCTTTGATAGTGTGGCCCACTGGCCAATATGTCTACAAAAATGAGGACGGTATAAAACTACCAAATTGCAATGGAGTATTTTGGATAAAGTAAAGTTCATCTGTGCTTTACTCCAACAAGCAATTGCTTTCTAAAATTTCATTCTAAATAATAATGTATTACATTTTTTGCAAAAAAAAAAAAAAAAAATGTAGCCTACTCAAAACGTTTTATAAAAAATAACTTAGAACTGTTTACAGTATGTTAGAATATGTTAATGTGTTTACTAAAAAATATTTTTAGAAAAAATATTAGTCAAAATAGCAATATTTGATTACTTCTTACTATCCTGTCCCAAAGCGTTTAGTACCTCTCCTTCACCGTGTTACTTTAAAGTAAAAAAGCTATTTTTTACTAATAAATGGTACCTACCAAAAGTAAATTTGGGAATACAAATAATTTTCTATCTCTTAGGATAAGTTTTAGTTGCAATACACATTTTTATTATAATTTAAAAAAATAAAAATTAATTGGTGCAATAGAGGGTTAAAATAAATAAATTTGCTCAAATATTAAGAAAAGAATTTCAAGAAAGCTGAAAATATTTCACAAGCAGTCAGTCATCTAACAAAAATATGAATATATTCAATAACAAATAAAGTGTTATAACAGGAATTGCATAGACACTTTAGTACCGTACATATTTCCCCTTGGTGAATGTTGACTAATTATTTTTGATTATTGTTTGGTTTGGCTACTACCAATATTTTGCAATAAAATTATTCCTTTATTTATGCCTTTACGTTTGCATTTAAAATAAATTGATAATATGTAAAATATTATTTAAGTATCTCTAGAAAAGGTATAATTATTTCTATCGTTACAGATAACCCAGCCAGTGTAACTGTTGCTAGAGATCTTAAACAAGAAGAATATGATCTTCAAGCTGCTGAGTATGCTGCTAAGAACCGAGAAGTAAGTAAATAAATGAAAAAAATACTCTAGAAATAGAATGTTTTGATGAAAAAGAACAATATTTATTTAGAAACATGTTTTAAAACAAAAATATGTTATTTTTATGATTAAAAAAATATGTTTAAGTTTAAAACTTTTAAAATATAACTAAACAAAATTTTGTAACTTGACGACACATCTTTATCACAATTGAACAAAGAAAGATGAAAACAGTATTTTGACAACAGTTTTTTTTTACTAAATTAAAATATAACTGAAATTAAATGTCTTTAAAACAATAATGCGAGTTTCATTTTAGTCATTTGATAATGGGATTTAATTTATATTCCTAAATGATTGATTTTATTTAGCTCATAAATGATGGCAAATGTAAGAATAATCAATAATAACAAAAAAGTTACACTAAACTGATGACATTTGCAAAACTAAAAATAGCTATAACGTTTAAAAATATTACCGCTAGATAGGAGCACACAACACAGCATAAATGCAATTGTATGAAAGATCACAGATTGCATTAATGTGATTTCCACTGGTTTAGTGATCTTCGAATAGACAATGATTACCGCAGAGAAAAGGTTAAATGTTTTTATTTTGCAACTTTGAACTGTTGACTTGACATTATACCTCATAACCGACTATACCTACTTATGTTTATAACAGTCTTTCTACTTTGTCTACTCAATATTGCCATTGTTTAGCAGTTAACAGATATTTTAATACATTACAAAATATATAACTGTTGTAAGTGGGCCACTTCAACTGTAATACCAACTTAAGGTTTTTCCAAGAATAATGTGCATTGTTCCTTTTGAAATAACAACTAAATAGAAAGGATGGTTACATACAAGTTTACTTGATTCAGCTAGGTTGGCACCTTTAATGAGCCAGTGACTTGAATTAATCTTATAATTTAAAGGTTTGAAGTATGTATTTTCAATAACCTTGAGCAGAAAGTTTTTAAAGCTACTAACCAAATTTATTCAGGGCAATTCAATAAGATGATGCAGAAATAATTTAAATTTATTTATAGCCAAACAGACTTTAACCTTGTATTGGCGTAGAGTGCAACAAGCTCAAACAATAGTAAGAATTTGCATATTCCGTTATTTAATACACTTAAAATCATCCAATCGTAATAAAACCAGCACCGTTGAAAAGCTAATCAATTAAACTTTAATTTTTGTATTTAAAACTTTTTCGTAAAACGTATATTTACACACATAATCATCATTTTAAAATATGCAAATTGGGTTACAGCTGTTTCCGTGCAGAGAATATGCATACAATTGTACTGTTATTTCCCATTTCTTACATGTCCAAGACCATCTACAGAAGTATTTCTATCGAGATTATAAAAATACCATTGGATTCGTCAAGATTTTATCTTTCTAATAGTGCCTTCCAATCAGATGTCACTATTTTACTCGATTTTTTATGACGATTTTTGTAAACC
The DNA here is from genome assembly GCA_018207615.1 of Philaenus spumarius. NCBI lineage: Eukaryota > Metazoa > Arthropoda > Insecta > Hemiptera > Aphrophoridae > Philaenus > Philaenus spumarius. Next base: position 53,627 of record JAGFPH010000749.1, on the reverse strand, counting down.
TTGCGATTTTACAGTTTTACAACCAATGAAACAGCTTATTTGTCAACTGAGATAACGCCCACTATATCACATGTTTTGACAGATTGCTCTACACCATTTTGTAGAGAACAGTTTAAACTTTCTAACGGTGGGAATTAAACTAGAATAAACCAGTTTTTTGTTTGTCCAGACAGCAGTGCAAAGTACATAATTGGGGCAGTCTGGTGAGACCGTCTAGCGCGTGGGTTCCCACGTTATTCATACGACCCTTCCTGCGACCGGCAACTTTTCATTACATTGATGTCATTTTGTTATTCAAATAAAGATAACTCAAACACTTTTGTGAACTATGGAAAGACAAGTATACCATTCTTTTCTTTGATTTATCCTCTACTCTTTGTTATAATATTTCATTTCTGGGCAAAGCGTATATTAGTAAATTAAGTTTCAATCTAGGCCTAGTTTTGTTAGCAGTCGTGTATTTGGAACATAAAAACTGTTTTTTTCAAAATAAGATATTTGAAATTGATACAGTTCTATTTAGAACTAAATTACAAAACTTTTTTACGCTTACGAAAAATTACAAAAAATGTTTACCACTTGTTATTTAGGCCTAAAGTTGAACTTTTTCCTTTCGTTACTGAATATTTTTTGCTTTCTAAGGTAATAACTTTTACAATTTTAAAAGAAACAAATTGTTAGTGGCATATTTGAATTCTTTGAAGTTTTTTCTACAAAAAAGCTATGGAACACTTTTGGATTGTGGTTCATTTACTATTTTTTTAGAATTAAAAAAAAAATGCTTGCAAGACGTTAAAAACTGGCTTTTCAATTTTCGCTATAGCACTGCCCCCTCCTCCTACATATAGTGTAGGGTTAAACAAACAAAAGAACATAAAAGACAGTTTACTTTCTCTGGACTCAATATAAGGGACATTACTGAAATGGGAGGAATTAAAAAATAAGCCATGTGTCACAAGGACACTGCTTATTTGATATTTTGTCTTAAAGACCTGTAGTTTTTCTGGCAACACAGGATAAATGTTTTTGTTTTTTATCTGTTCCACAGATTTTAACTCTATTTCCTACCAAGGAGAAAAGTATCATAATTACTGAACACAAGCTTGCTATCAACTGCTCCATCTTCCAAACAATACATTGTGTAGCAAAACTCACTATTACTTTTCAAAATTATCATTTAATCCGGAGGGGGGAATTGTAGCAGCACTAATGGAGAGGACTTCTAGCATTTCCCATTTACCGCTTAGCTAAAATACATGCAATTTATATACCATGCGCCAAACATCTGTCAAACCATAGTTCATTATATTTTCCATATAAAATGTTATCGAATAATAGGTTTTGGTTGGCACTTCGTTAGATTTTAACGCCTTTAGAAATTGTAATTTTAATTGTTGAAATAGAAAAGATTTTGCATAATTTGGAATTTTGTAGTTCTTGTATTAAAATATGTAAATCGTATGTTGCACAAGTTCTGTTCACTATTTCTGCTAAAGTCTATGATTGACCTGGTTATAAACATTCTGTAGTTTGTACCCTTCATGATATTCAACTTTTGTGAAAAGATTTCTTTCTGAAATTGGTTTGAAGTTTTATCACAATGAGGAAATTGTAACACACAAAATGCATATTCTATTTTTATTGTAGCAATTATGTAACACTATGTTACTAATCTAACCCAACTATTTTACTAGCTACAGTAACGATGCAGGCATAACCCAACGTAAAAAACCAAACTTAAGGTGGGTACATGCTTCATACATAAACTATATGTTTGCACAAGCATGTTGTACATTTTCCTTAATACCACTCGACACATGCATGCTTGCTATTTTCAATTAGAAATATTGGGACGAGTTCCTACAACGATGATACCCTGTATATTACATGTTGGGTCTCTTGTCTTATGTTAATTCTTTGTTTTTGATTTGTCAGAAATTTGGCTGAATCTGATAAAATATGTAACAATCCAAAATATATTTAAATATATAGATAGGAAATTAATTAATTAATTAAGAAGAAAGAATAGGCCTATTACAGATTTGAAATTCCGTTGAACTAAAATAAATAATACACCTCCGCGGCACCTATCATAAATTATTCGAAACTCTTCAAAAAACATTGGAACATATGATTTTCATACGGACGGCAATATAATTAATTCGGAAAACGGAAGAATATCAGGATGGCCAGCGACCGGGAAAATCGGGAATTATGCGTGAATTTTTAACGCCGGGAAAAACCTGGAATTATGCGTGAATTTTGTGTTGCTGCCGGGAGAAACAAAAATATATTTCCATGTGGTATTTTAAAGATGGGGTAAAACAAACACAAATATTTCTAATTTAACAATTCATGTCTTCAAATGCCTTACGCCACGCCGAAAGTAGACGTTAAACTCTACGCGTGCATCCAACAAAGAACATCGCATCGTCTATGATTGAAACAAGCTAGGGATGAGCATCGATAGTTAAAACATCGAAGTTCATGTTCACCATCAACTTGACAATAATATCGACCTGAAAACATCGATGTATTTTAACGGTAAACATCGATGTATATTTAAAAAAGTAATCGTTTCAGAAAACCTAATAACCTTACCGAATAACATCACTGTGCTTAGTAAATTTCTGAAAAAGAGATAGTTGCTGGTTAAAATTTATGTCATTAAATAAATACTGTATTTATTATTTATTTATAAAATGTATTTAAACTTAGTTCGTTAAAATTTTACTTAGGCCTAAGACAATAATTCCTGAGTTGAAAGAAACAATAACAATCAAAGTAACAGAGTTAAATAATTTATACAAAACGTAAGTATTACATTTATATAAGATGTTGACTTGTTATTGAAAGCAATATTTTGTCAATTAATTCATTCTTAATTAATGTTGAACTCAGTATGTCAATTCATGATTAATTTATCAAAACAAATGCACAAAAATTACTGTAAATATTTAAAAACATCGATGTCGGGAAAATCATCGATGTAGCAAAATTATCGGTTGATTTCCAACGATGTAAAAAACATCGGTGCTCAACCCTAAACTAAGCCCAGTTCTTTAGTTGTCCAAAACTACTAACGTCTACGGCAGCTTTGAGATCTTGCTAAAAAGCTGACCTACTACTGAAAAGGCAAGAAAGCTCAGTTAATAGCTGTTTTGTAATTCAGTGTTTATAGGCCTATGCACTGTAAATATTTACCGTACTACTTTCGATATTCGTATTGTGGTGCGAATAGGTTGCAATTCAGCTCTAATTGTTAGAAGTCGGTAAACAAAACCCCTTTGATATCCTTGCTTGGTATTCTTTTTGATGTTGTTGACTAATAATTGTTACTAGCTGACCCGTGCGAAGCATTCACATTCTAACTTACTTAAATCCCACTTAATTAAAGTAATAGGTGTATCCACAATGCTGTTTATAACCACGCTTACAATTAATTAAAAATAGCAATGTAGTGGCGTTACGACAGCTCTCCAGCTGGGTATTGTTATCATCAGTGTTGCCAATGCCAGGAAAATATCCCTACAACTTACTTGATCTTACTTCACTGTTGATTTCGGATTCTTTATTTCTTTTTTTTTCTTTTTTCGTATAATTGTATTTTGTATATTTTCCGGTGTAGCGGTTAAGGAAAGCTTTAAAATGATGCCTCATTCATGTAATTTGATGATGTATTAAGGAAGTTATGGCGTACCGACAAAAAAATGGCCTTGAGAAATAATATATGTGATTATATTCTATAAGATAATACTGAAGACAATAATAAAAGGGCTAGCCTTTTAATGAAACTTGCATTAAGAGTTTAAATAAATTATATTAAAAATGGCCTAGATTGAAGTGAATACAATTATTTGACCTGTTATAAAGTGTACAAATCAGGATTTATAATGTTTTTGTTTAAAAGTGACGTCTAATAAATGGCTTGACACTTAATGAATTAAACGGTTGGTTTGGAAATTAAATTTGGCTTCTCCATCTGATTTGACTTTAAATATGCCTATAAAGTTATATTTAGTTAGCCGATACATATACATGTAGGGGGCCTACAGACTCTACAGTAATTGATTACTAAGCCGATTCTGTTAACGGTTATGTTTTTTGTTTTATGTCAAATCAAACCTACTCAGAAACAGTTTAGATTGTTTTACAAATTTAATATAGGTCGAACATGTATCCTTCCTTGAGTTCCTTGCTGTTCTGTACAAAATTATAAATAAATAAACACAACATACAATAGGCAACAACGAAAATTGCCCACAACGTTCCCATTCGTTTGAATCGTTTCTACAAATTCTTTCGTAGGGGAGTAGGCTACAGCAGCGTTCAAGGTTACAGAATCCGGAATCAGGTTGGGTTCTTAGGCTAGGTTATATTAACTCACGCGGCAGTGTTTTTTTAGAGCCTGTCAATCGCGATCGTTACAGTTATTTACCAATTAAAATAGAAACATTTTGTTATTGCTATGGAGAACAGTCCTGCAAACTCACTGACAGTTTGATTGTGGTTTATGGTAGCAAAATAGAACCAGTTTGTATTCTCTATTTTGTGTGTTAGACTGTAAAAATACGTTAAAAATCTATTTAAATTTAACTAAACTAAAAAAACAATTAAATTCATCAAATGTACAAGGAAATTAACTCCATTTTCACAGCCCAAAATCACCGAAGGGGAATGGGGAATAACTAAATACTGTAACCTATATAGTTTTTTCAAATGTTAATTGAAAACATATTGCACCAAGTTTTTGCAGACCACTCCCTCCCCTGGGAGATTGGCGAGATTTTTACTGCCCGATTTCCCTCCCCCCCTCCCCAACCAACCACAAATTTTTTTTAAAATTATTGACGGCCGTTTGCTTTATAAAATAGTCTTTTTCCTGATTTAAATCAATCAGAAGGTTTTTTCTTGTTCTCATGCCTCCTCTATGTTACCGCTCTCGACTCCCTTGTGGGTGTGCGCGCATACACTATACACTTCGTTTTTATGGCTGTCGTACCTGGCTTCGTTAAGGGTAAATAAGTAAAACTTGTTTATAGCTGTCGTACCTGGCTTCGTTAAGGTAAATAAGTAAAACATGTTTATAGCTGTCGTACCTGGCTTCGTTTAAGGTAAATAAGTAAAACTTG
>JAGFPH010000749.1:33045-45184 GCA_018207615.1 Philaenus spumarius | reverse complement strand
TTTGTATCAAAATATTATACCTTATTTTTCTTAGAAAATATTAACAAATTAGTAGCAACGAATAAAATAGTAGTGAGTCATTACAAATATAGTACTCAAGCAGCTCTCAGTGCCCTTTCTGTAGATAACTAGTAATGGCAGAACAATAATTAACTTCCACTATGACAAATTACTCGTAACTGATGTTCCTTTGCTTGCACAAACACGTTACATGTAGGTAGTCTTGTGAAAGCATGATGTTCAAGCATGGAGGTTGAAAATTCAATTATTCTCTAAGACGACTGCATAAGCACTACGTTCCTATGATCAAGCATAATTGATTAAACAGGTTGGATTGACTAATATTATACACGCTTATAAAATATGCAGCTCCTTGTGTACCCACCTTTAGTAACAAATTCTTTCATTATTGTGAATGGCAACTGTTTATAACAGTACAAAGTAAACCTAAAACAAAGCTGATTTATTTTGCACCAATTTTAATGAATTATCCTGTTTTTATATTTTGTTTTTAGATATTATTACAGTTGGCATATTAAATAAACTTTCTAAGATTATTAGGTATATTATAATTTGTTACTACCGTTACAAAAAAAATGTACTTTTATGAAATTAAAATAAATTTCCTTGTCTAATTTTCAGCAAAGCTATTTATCTCCTCAGGGTTGTGTCTGTAGGACTAAAGGGTACTCAGTAGGTGAACTTAGATGTTGATGAATTTTTCTTTATAAGCAGCAATCATAACTAACCCATTTTAATGTTAATATAAACTTTATAATTGTTTAATAGTTACTTTTACGGACTTCTGTCCAAATATTTTCAACACATATGCGACCTTTTTACTCAAAGAAGAAGAACGACTGGCTGATAATATCTTATCTTTACCGGAATTCCGTTGGTGGAAATACTATTTTTTATTGCATGATCTCATATGAATTACACTTAATGCACTTTTTATTCTAGTTCTAAGCTCATAGAATGTCACTTTTTTGCAATGGGCATGATTCACAATAAGTCTATCGGAAATGTTCACTTCTGTTCTCCCACTGTTTTGATCTATACTAGTAGATTCCAGTGATCAACATGTGACAGTGGTATTTTGCTTTTTCTCTAGCTCTAGATAACTAATTGATGATTTTATTTTAAGCTCACTTTTTTATAAACATTAAAAAAGAAATCTTATGGTCAGATTGGAAGCATATTGCTTTAATAAAATTGAAGACGTTACAAATTATTACGTAGTAACTGAAAGCAAAAAGAAATAAAAACATAAATATTCTACAAAAAAGTTTTGTAAATGTATTAGGTAGGATGAAAACCTAAGCTTTTTGAAGAGTTGCCATTATTTTAAGTAAAAGTTAATAGAAAATCTAAATCGTTTCAAGTGGATAAAATAAGTCTACTTTACAACAGTACCGGTAATCCTTACTACAAAATTTAATTTAGAAAACCAATTTAAGGTATTAAGTGGCTAAAAATTTCCTAATATGGTTTATGTTTCAGAAAGAAATACAGAAATTACAAGAAAAAATGATGAGATTGCGATTTTGCAGCGCTTATGATGTAGGTCATAGACTTCGTGATGATTTCACAAGAGGTTTGTAGATTGTATCAGTTAATTGTAAACTATATTCATGAAGTATGTTCATTTACATTTGACTGTTCTTTTTATATCTTGCACCTTATACCTCTGACATGTGTAAGACAAAATCATGTTTAGAAAAAGGAAAAAACACTTGAGATTTTTAGTCTTAAATAAAGTATCTTTTTCCTAGTAGTCTGTTAAGTACCTCAATAAGACCATGTGAGATTTAATTTTCCAATCAGATTTCTAGTCTTGAAAGTTTATTCGGTATCTAAATACCACAGCAAAAGAGTCTTCAAGATTTAGCTGCTTTCTGTACTTCCCGTGTTGATTTAGTTATGTAAAATTTTTTTATGTTGTTTATGCCTGAATTGATTGTCGAATCTGTCTAACCATGAGCAGAATCTAGAAATACTCAAAATTCAAGCAAATTTATTTTGATTTCAGTTGAGCGTAACTATTGACTCAGTCCCTCCATAATATCATAAAATAGACTAGATACTGATGGAAACCAACCTCGTCCATTTAGTGAAGTGACTAAATCATTTTGTAAATTGTCTGTCAATAAAACAACAGTCAACTGTCAATAACAGTGTTAACAATTATTGCTGCTGTTGGTCGAAATGCAGAAAACTAACAACTGTTGATTGAAGTTGTTAGGAGGCGTTAGAGGATTAATATTTATATTTCTTCCATTAATCTTGGATTTATCAATTTGTTAATTTGAGAAGCAGAAAAATAATATTAATTTGTTAACAAACTTCATGCATTTGTTCAATTTTTAACAATCTTAAAGCTGGACCAAATTTATGTCAACATATATTATTGTTACAACAATTATTATGTTGTAGATCTCAGTCCTGAAGCAAGAGACAGAATGGTGCAGAAACTTCAAGATGATTATAACGAACAAGCAAAAAGTCATGCTAAATATATGAAAGAGGTAAAAAAATGATTACAATTAAAGAAATTATGTTTATAACCATTCACACGTGGCAAATGGATAAAGCCTTGTAGACTTCGCTTGATCAGCGGCAAATGGATATTTTTGTTTTGTGACACATTAAGACAAATAAACAAAGTCTTAATATTGTCAATGTCCAGATAGAGTGCAGGAGAATACTCAATGTACATTTATTTTATTTATTTTTTGCATTTTTTATTTTTATGCTGTATGGTGTTTCAAGGTATAGGTGGGGGGGGGGGGAGGTTGTAACTTTTTGATGCCCAGATAAAGAACATTTTAATATGATGGGTTAATTGGATTCATTTTTCAATTTTGATAGGAGTGTAAAGATTTGTGCGTTTGTTTATGCAGTTAAACTTGGTTATAGTTTCAACAAAGGGACCGAACCAATGTTGAAGCGTATTTTTGTTTGCTTGAGAGGTCACAAGTTTAGTTACATACAGTCGATTATTCATTTATTTGTTCAGTGCCATTGGTTCTTAATAGGTGCCTTTCAATACAGTATAATATTAATATATTTACATAACATTAAAATATAAGTATTTTAATGAAAGTAAAATATATCAGATTTATGACGCTACAATCGAATGGTTAAAATATTTATTGACTCTAAAACAGGGGTTTGTGTTAACGTTATAGATAACCATTCGACCGGAGGCTAAAAACAATGACGATATATCTGAGTTGACGCATCAGCAGAGGCCGCTAAAACCAAGTTTTACTGTATATATTACATACAAGTAGCTTTTTAGAAAAAATCTTAAACTTCATTAACTATTTTAGTCTTTGCAGTCAGCTTTTTGTTTTTTTATTTAAGAGTTATTGTTGTGAGTACGTAGCTGAATAGTTTTTAATGGGGCACATATTCAAGTGGTATCATTTAAAATAAATATGGACAAGATAAGTTTCATATTTTTGATTAGGGATGGGTCGATTCTCGATTCCACCGATTCTCGGCACTGGAATTGGCATCGAGTCGATTCCGATTCCATCGATTCCGAGCCCGGCCACCACCAATCTCTGCAAATACGTTCGGTACGCCGATTGCCACGTCCCCGGTTTATATTTCCTCGTTATATTAGTCGTTACATCCCATTTCATTCCAATACGAAGTATTCGGAGAATCTTCACTGCACCAAAGTAATAGAGTAGCCGAAGTAGCCGTACCGTTACTAGCAATTATTTTGTGTGTTTGCAAACTAGTGATGTTTCGATACCGACACCAACAAAAAACGAAATGTTCATGGAAGAAATTAACGCACGAATACAAAATTAGCAGTAATTTCATGAAATATTGGCGTTAAAACAAAATTTAATATACTACAGTGAGTTTTTACGAAAGATGACGAAATCCAAATACAGTTAATCAAAATGTATGAAATATCAGTTAAAATGTCCGCAAAAAAATCGATGCCCGAATACAATTTGTGCCAAATTTATGCCACTGGTGAAATATTATTTAAAATAAAATGCTGAATGTCCGCAAAAGAATGCGACGTCCGAATATTATTAGCGCTAATTTTATAAAACGCTGGCATTCGATCGCAATTATACAACAGCGTATGTCCGCGAATAAACCTACTTCCGAGAACAATGGAATGTCCGTATAAGAAATTGTTACCCAAATACAACTAACCTAGTCCAATTTAATAAAAACAATGCGTTAAATACAATAGCGTTAAAACATAATTTAAGTACCACAGTGAATGCCCGCAAAAAATCGATGCCCGAATACAATTTGTGCCAATTTTATGAACATGAACTACCATTGGTGAAATATTATTTAAAATAAAATGAAGAATGTCATCAAAAAAATATGTCGCCGAATATTATTAGCGGTAATTTTAGAAAACGCCGGCGTAAACCTTAATTTAAATTACAACAGCTAAGGTCCGCGATAATGTAATTTAGACAACAGTTGTAAAATTTAGAAAAAGTGGAAATTAAATGTAGTAATTTTCTTGAATGAATAACAAGTAAAACTAAGGGATTCCGTCGGGACTCCTACAAAAATCATAAATCACAGGTAACGTTAGTCTTAAAAATGTCCAAAATGTTTTACCTGACCTAAAACAAATAGCATTATTACTTTAAACTTTCGTTACCGATCTATAAAATGTGTTAGTTTTCGTCACGGTAGACACCCTAATTCTATAAATAGACACGATAAGGAACAAAACCATAAGTGGTTAATCTTGAGCCTACCTGTCTAGATTTCTTGTGTACAAATAACAGCCTACGCATTTTACTGGGGAAAATGTCTACATACATCAAATTAAAATTGTTTTACGTTTTTCCCTACTGATATTTATTTTATATGGTTTTTCTGTTCTTAACCCTAGAACTGGCAATGCTATAGCTAAAATTGGCCAGCCCGTTTTTAGCGTTTTGCAAGCATATTTTTAAAAATTCGCCAAAAATAGTAAATGAACCCCAATCCAAAAGTGTTCAACAGCTTTTTTGTAGAAGAACCTTCAAAGAATTCAAATATGCCACTAAAAATTAGTTTATTTTGAAATTGTAAAAGTTATTAGCTCAAGAAACAAAAAATGTTCAGTAACGAAAGGAAAAAGTTCAACTTTAGGCCTACATAACAATTAGTAAACATTTTTTGTATTTTTTTCGTAAGCGTAAAAAAGTTTCGTAATTTAGTTCTAAATATAACTGTATAAAAACATTTATCAATTTCAAATTTTTTATTTTGAAAAAAACAGTTTATATGTTTCAAGTACACTACTGGTAACAAACCTAGGCCTAGATTGTAACGTCATTTACTAATATATGCTTTGACCAAAAATGAAATATTATTATAACAAAGTGTAGAGGATAAATCAAAGAAAAGAACGGTATAATTGTTTTTCCTTAGTTCACAAAAGTGTTTGAGTTATTTTTATTTGAATAACAAAATGACATCAATCTAATGTCATTTTGCCGTCGCTAAAGGTCGGGCGATAAGCGTGCATTGTATAACGTGGGAACAAGACAGAGCGGACGGTCACACCAGAACGCTCTAAATATAAACTTTGCACAGCTGTCTAGACAAATAAAAAACTGGTTATTTCTAGTTTTCTCCCCACCGTTGGAAAGATCAAACTGTTATCTACAAAATGGTGTAAAGCAATCTGTCAAATCATAGGGCGTTGCCTTCAAAATAATCGTTGACAAATGGCCTGTTTATTGGTTGAGAGACTGTCCAATCGCAAGGGTTTACAGTACCTCTTCAATAAAATAATTATTTTACAGTTACATCTGATTGAAAGACACCAACAGAAAGATAAAATCATGACGAATGCAATGGTGTCGTTATAATTGCCAAATAAATATTAGTGTAGGCTGTCTTTAACGCCTTAGAAGTGGGAAATAAGAGTACAATTGTATGTAGATTCGCGCACGAAAAGAGCTGTAGGCCGATGTGCACATTTTAAAACGATGATTACGTATGTAAATATACGTTTTACGAAAAAGTTGTAAATACAAAAATTAAAGTTTAATTCATTTCCTTTCCAATGGTGCCAGTTTTATTACGATTGGATAATTTTAAGTGGGTTAAATTAGCGATTATGCAAATATATGCAATTTTTTGCAAATGTGTGAAGTTGTTGCGTTCTGCGCCTGAGAGAAGGCCATGCATGGCCTTCTGCCAGTTCCAGGGAAGTTATCCTTAAAAAGTTGCACCCTTACTCTTTATGTTATAAGCCCGGTAAATAGGGTTTTTCCGTGCGAGCATGATAGTTCCCGGGTTAGGCGCAGCCGAGTGCGGGATTTTTAGTGCAAGCACGGAAAAACTTACCGGACGAGTTACGTACGATATTTATCATTATACTACACCGAAAAAGAAACATATTTTTAATCAAAACATCTTTTTATTAAAAAAAAAACGATTAAACTTGTTTGATTTTTCTGTTAATCTCCATTGACAAAATCAATCAGTTGTTTACATAAAACAGATGTTTATTCTTATTTGTAAAATAAGCTGGAGAACGGTAAAATCAGCTGTTTACTTAAAACTGATACATTTATTCTTATTTGTGAAATCAGCTAAAGGACGGTAAATTTACTGATCCCTACACAGCTGATTTTACAGTATTGTGCACGGAAAATAAGGACTTGCATGTCTGTGTTTCCTACGTCCTTGTGCACAGGTATAGAAAACAGCTTTTTCGGTGCAGTAAAATGAAAAAAATTTATACATTTTTTAATGAATCCAAATCGGCAGTTTTATGCAAGTTGCTCTTAGTTCAATAACAATATTAACAAATAACATTAAAGTCAAAAAAACCATGCAGTTAAAATTAAATAACAATGTTTACTTCTCTTTACAATAAAATTATGGTAATTGGAATCGGGAATCGATTTCTTGGAATCGGAATCGATAAATTTGAGAATCGACCCATCCCTATTTTTGATATTATTCAAGTGTGAGTTTCACCTTTTAAAGTATTAATAAAATCTGAATAACAATTTAAATGAATATTTTTTACTCTTGGGCTATGTCTTGGCATGCAAATTTTATTAGTATTTGATCAAATTTTATGTTCATACAATTTAAAATGTCCATAATAGTTAAACACCAGTGACATATAGACGGCCGCAGAGTGCTTGTTTTTCCCATATAATATTTTTATCAAAAAGTTTTTTATATTTTTATACAAGAAACTTTAGAAATAAAGGGGAGATGTATTTTTCTCTTGTTTTTCATGATTTGTTTTAATGAAAATATGGGAAAAGCAGCCGTGTTTAAAAATAGAAAAATAAGCCCTTTTAAATAATACTCCACTTGTCCACAAAAAACAGATATTGACCCCTTGTACAGAAATCTATTTTTATAGTACAAACTACTTTTAAAAAATAAATGTGACCGAAAACAAAATAAATTTGGACTGAAAGTGGATGACGGATTAATTTGCCAAAGTCAGTTTTCTGGTAATTTATTGATGTCGGAAGGGGTTACTATAATAATAAAATAAACAAATATTGTTCATCTTTATACCCTTGGAGTAGGTAGAGGCAAGCAGGTTCTATGACTATGCCAAATTTCATATTGATAGCTTTAAAATTTTTCAAAATAAATAAATGATGACACACAGTTGTACAGAACACTAAAAGTTAAATGTATACCTTTTTTGGTCCGTTATAAGCAATGTAGTGGTCCTGTATGTGATGCTTTTGTTCTGCTGAAATAAATTGAAATTTAGTCTTTTTTCTTTGATTTAACTCACTATTGTAGGTGAAACAGTTTAAATTATCAAGTAAGATACTGAAAAAATAAAGCTAATATCAGTATGGTTAGTTAATATTTTATTAAAAAACAATAAAAAATTACTAATCTAGATAATTATTGCTGATAGTAAATATAATTCAACAAAAATTTCTTTTTAAGATTGAAAAGAAGAAAGAAGATCTAGAAAAAGCTAAGAAGCTAGAGAAGTATGACCGCAGTCCACTCTACAAGGAAATGTCTGGAGCACAGCTAGGTATAATTAATTTTTATGTCTCCAGTTGCAATAGTTTAACAACTAAGTAATGTATATGTACAATATTAATATATATATATATATATATATACCTTTTTTCCATCTTGCAACTTATTTTCTGTAGTGTAAAACTACGCGCGTTTCAGGAACACGTTCCCATCTTCAGGTTTTATACAATTTAAATAAATTTTACTCACATTTGAGCACGTCATAATTTAACAAACACACACATACACACATACCAAACACGAATTATTGCACATATAAAATTAAAAACAAAAAACACAGTTTAAACATTTTTAAAACAGTTGGCTTTAGGTCATGCTACCGTTGCACCGGTCACTGGTCGACTGATAAGTGTTTGTTTGAATAACAAAATGACATCAATGATTATGAAACTTCCCCGGTCGCAGGAAGTGTCATGTAAATTACGTGGTTATTTCTAGTTTATTTCCCACCGTTAGAAAGATCAATTTATTCTCTACAAAATGGTGAAAAGAAATCTGTCAAAAGATGATATTGTAGACGTTATCTCTGTTGACAAATTTGCTGTTTCATTGGTTGAAAACTGTCCAATCGCAATGGTTTACAGAAATCTTTGTCATAAATCGTGTAAAATAGTGACATCTGATTGGAAGGCACTATTAGAAAGATAAAATCTTGACGAATCCATTGGTATATTTATAATCTCGATAGAAATACTTCTGTAGATGGTCTTGGAGGTGTAAGAAGTGGGAAATAATAGTAGAATTTGTATACAAATTCGCGTGCGGAAGCAGCTGTAACCCGATCTGCATATTTTAAAACGATGATTACATAATGTAAATATACGTTTTACAAAAAAGTTTTAAATACAAAAAATTAAGTTAAATTTATTTCCTTTCCAACGGTGCCGGTTGTATTACGATTGGATAATTTTAAGTGTATTAAATAAAGGAATATGCAAATTCTCGCATATGTTCGAAAAGGCTGCATCTTGCGCCTGTGGTCACTTTGGGCGGTCTGCCACGGTGAGGGTTAAAAATTGTAATTACTGCACGTCATTAGTTTGGAAAATTACAGTATAACATTTTTTGCTATTACTCATTTTTTTCTTAACTGTTCCCTATTATCCGACATTTTCGCTTATCCGACATCGCGGGGGTCTGTTTATGTCGGATAAGTGAAACTCTACTGTATTATGGTTTTGTTCTTTTTAATAATCGTCTGCATTTTTTTAATCATTTAAAATTTTGTATTGACAATTTGCATCATTTTAGTTATAAGCATTACACTTTCATTCGTATTTTTTAAAAAGTGGTCATAATTTTAAACATGTTTAACTAAACAGTGATAACCAGTTATCATATCTCACTCAGTTTCATTTTATGCATTACAAGTTGCTGGTGAGTAACTACTTTTTATGGATTTCTAACCCAATAATTTAATTAATTTTCAAATTCAAGGTTAGGAATAGTGAAACAAGCTGTGACGTCATGCATAATATTTCTAGGTGAAAGTTGGTTTGGTTGGGATTTCTGAAGGCGGTGGCTATTCTGACCTTTCGAGACTTATGGCCAATGTAAATAGTTACTTATATTTAGCAGGCATTGTACATCATAGCTTGAACCTTTTTTATATCTGTGGCCAAGATTTACGAGCATATTTTTTTAACATAGATTTTTCGTCTTCGACTCTAAATACTGTGTGGTGCAACAAAGAAACAAAATGAATAAGAGAATGTAGTTGGTAAAGGACTACAACTCAGTTAATGCGACGCAACGCTCCTTATTTCGGCTCCCCCTCCACAACTCACTCAGTCACAGCGGCCACACTGATATAGCGCAGGAAAGAGCAAGACAGCAGGAAGCGCTCTCTCTCTCCCTCTCCATAAAATTATGAGGTTTTATGAAGATATCTAAAGAATAAATGTATAAAAACATGGTTAAAATACAAAAACTTGGACGATTTTTAACAAATTTGAAGTTTGTGGCCATTTTGTGAGCTTACTGTTAGAGATACGAAAAATATCAAGAATACAATTTTGTAGAACATCAAATTTGCTACTAGCAAAATATTACTAGTTTTTAAATTCAACTTACGGTTAAGCCACAAATTGGCTTTAGAAAAAAAACTTACACTGCGAGAAACGATGCTGCCTCCATTTTTATTTTATTTAAGGGGTTGAAAATGAAAAATGGAAAAAACTGTATATATACATGGCTCGGCCTAGGAATAAGGAACATTCATGCAAAAAATCATGACAATCGGTCAAGGCGTTTGGCCTTAATCGTGAGACGAAATGCCAAAAACGGTCAAGCTAAAACTGAGACCTCGCTTCGCTCGGCCAATAATTTGTAGTTTGCCATAGAAAGTTTTTTTAACTTAATAATAATAAGGAATTAAACAGGGGGAGAGTATTTGAGGGCGGTAGTGAATTTATCAAATTTTATATAAAGTAAAATGCTCGTATTAATATTTTAATTTCTAGCCTTATATTTGTTCCAGGTTCGACAATGCCAAGGGCAAGTGAAAGTACAGGGGCAGTCCCTAAACACAAGGCTGATAATTCTTCATTTGAGGTAAGCTGCAAAGGTTGATGTATTGAAGTTTACAGTTGGATTAACTTCACTGTCCACTTGCTTGCAATTAAATACCCATCCCTTAGTTAGTGGCATAACTAGACTTTAATTTTAGGTGGAAATGAAATACCAACAAGTTAGAGAAAAATTTAGAAGATTTGGTGTTTAAAGCCATGCTTTTATGCTATCTAAATATATATTACATAGCTCAGTAGTAACAATTAATTGTGCCCCTCACAAAACACATTACCACTTCAATTGAAAGATATAAGTATTTCACTGTAAATTGAAACTAGGATCACAAAACTGGATCATGAAATAAAACAAATAACATTAACATACTCACAATTCATTTTTACTTTCTCACTATACTATAGTATAGAGAAAGTATAGTGATCGCAAAAAAAATCGATGTTGTTACTTTCTCACTATACTATAGTATAGAAAAAGTATAGTGATCGCAAAAAAAATCGATGTTGAGATTTTTGTGGAAATATCCGTTTTGGGACCCCCTGAGTCCAAAAAAGTGGTTTTTACAAAATGTCTGTATGTCTGTATGTCTGTATGTCTGTATGTATGTATGTCTGTATGTATGTCTGTATGTAGACAAAGCTAGAGAGAAAACTATTTGATCGATTTCAACCAAATTTGCACCAGACATGTCCAGTACGCCTGTATAGATGCACGAAAAAGGTTTTTGAACAATTTTGAAAAACAACCCCCTTTTTGGTCAAAAAACCCCCAAAAATACAGTTATTATTTTTTTATAAAAAAACGGCTCTAACGATTTTGATAAAATTTGGCCTATTTGTAGCCTTTAATGTGCCCTACCATATGCAAAAACCCGCATCTTTCTAAAAATTCTCGTTTAGCTAATAATAATAATAATAACTGATTTTTGGGAGTTTTTTGGCCATAAAGCGGGTTGTTTTTCAAAATTTTTCAAAACCTTTTTACGTGCATCTATAAAGAACTAATTGACGTGTTTGGTGCAAATTTGTTCGAAATCGATCGAATAGTTTTCTCTCTAGCTAATAATAATAATATTTATTAGTCAATCGCCTACTTTAATAAAAGTATACAAAGCTAGAGAGAAAACTATTCGATCGATTTCAACCAAATTTGCACCAGACATGTCCAGTACGCCTGTATAGATGCACGAAAAAGGGTTTTGAACAATTTTGAAAAACAACCCCCTTTTTGGCCAAAAAACCCCCAAAAAATCAGTTATTATTTTTTTATTAAAAATCGGCTCTAACGATTTTGATAAAATTTGGCTTTTTTGTAGCCTTTAATGTGCCCTACCATTTACAGAAACCCGCATCTTTCTAAAAATTCTCGTTTAGCTCATAATAATAATAATAATAACTGATTTGGGGGGTTTTTTGGCCATAAAGGGGGTTGTTTTTCAAAATTTTTCAAAACCTTTTTACGTCAATAAAGTCCTAATTGACGTGTTTGGTGCAAATTTGTTCGAAATCGATCGAATAGTTTTCTCTCTAGATAATAATAATAATATTTATTAGTTAATCTCCAACTTTAATAAAAAAAA
>JAGFPH010000749.1:1060-23857 GCA_018207615.1 Philaenus spumarius | reverse complement strand
TCAAAATATCACAGATGTTTAGTCGAAGCTCAAATTTAGATTGTTCAAATTATTCAAAATGGAATTAAATTATGGTTGGATATTATTACCTTGAAATTTTATGTTTGATTCAATTTTATTGTATGATGATTCTTTATGTGTAGCTTATGTGTGATCCCGAAGCTGATAGGTCAACTGTAAATTTTGTACTACTTTCTTCTCTTCATCTTGCAGTCCACATGAATCTTATGAACTATAACTACTATGTTGGAATAATAAAACGAAAACCTTTTTTTTAATTATTTAGGAGGAAGACAAAAAGAAAATTGAGTGTGTTCAAAATTCACTGCCAAAGAATAACACTGTTCTTCCGCCAAAATCTATCCTTCAAAAACCATTGACAAAGGTTTGTACTTTAAAATATAGATGCCATTAATTTGTTTTTAATCCAGTTCTTAAGATATGTTTTGTTTAGTGCAATTGACACTCAACGGTGATCATTCATGTCCAAACAGCTGTCTAGAGCAATGGCTCTCAACCTTTTAGTCACTGCGACCCCAATTTTAGGATGAGTATTTTGTCAACCCCTCAAGTTATAATGTTAAAAAAATAATAAAACAACTAAAATAGATATAATTTTTTACTCTTAACAATCACGTGCAACTTATTAATTAACATTATACAGAGGTAAAGTATCTGGGAGTGATGCTGGACCAAAGGCTGAACTTTTGTGCACAACTTAATCGAGTGATCGATAGAGGTAAGTGGACACTAATGGCGAGCAGGCGCATGGTGGGGCGGACATTGGGGTTGAAGCCAAAGCTGACCTGGCTTTACACCTCTGTGGTAAGACCGGCCATGACGTCCATTGTATGGTGGACAAGAACAGAGGTCCAGGGTATGGTGACGAGTCTGGCGAGAGTTTTTAACGTCTTGCCTGTCTTGCTATCACGGGAGCAACTAGCAGTGCCCCCAGTGCCGCTCTGGACTGCTGTCTGGACCTTCTTCCACTGGACCTTTTTATTAAGGCTTCAGCAAGGAAGTGTGCTTATCGCCTTCAATGTGAGGAACTCTGGAATCATGGCCCAAGGAACTTGGGACACTCCAGAATAACAACATTGGTTGCCGTAGATCGGACATGATCTCGGACCACATGAAGATCAAGTACTCCTTCTCAAAACCTTTCCGAGTGGTAATACCAGATCGCGAAGAATGGTCTGAAGGAAGGAGACCCCTCCCTTAGTGTGAGCTAAAGTGGTACACGGACGGCTCAAAAACAAAGGGGAGTTCAGGTGCAGGAATCTGTGGTGGAAACCCAAGGCAGGAATGTGTGCTGACGATGGGGGAAAACCCAACAGTATTCCAAACAGAAATTACAGCTCTACTGGAATGTGCCAGAGAGAATCTTAGACTCGGTCATATGAACAGAGAAATTTGCATTTATACAGATAGCCAGGCAGCTTTGAAAGCCCTGAGCTCAAATAAGTTCAGGTCAAAACTAGTCTGGTTATGCGTCGAATCCATGAAACAGCTTATGGGTCTCAACGAGGTTACACTCTGTTGGGTACCAGGACATGTTGGAATAGATGGAAATGAATGTGCAGATAAGCTGGCAAATAAGGCATCAGCTTCTGAATTCACAGGACCTCAACCTTTCTGTGGCATACCCAAGACGACAGCTATGCAGGTAGTTGCTGACTGGGCAAGACTGGAAAGAGGTGGATGAGCATCCCTGGATTGAGGATGAGCAAACTTTCACTTCTTGGTCCATCAAGACAAATTGCATCAGACATTCTGTCATTAAGTAGGTGCAAGCTAAAGGAGGCTGTTGCTCTAATCACAGGACATGGCCACCTTAGGAAACACATGAGGAACATGGGAATTTTCACTGGAAATGTGGCCTGCAAGAGGAAACCGCAGAACATCTAATCTGTGAATGTGAGAGGCTGGAACAGATCAGTTATGAAACCTTTGGTAAATTGAACAAAGGACAACCCATACCTTAAGACAATCTTGTTAAAAGGATACTTAAGTTCAATGGGCTTATGGATCTTGACAAGGGTAACTGAGGGATCAACATCCTTACGTGGGAGCGCAATAAGCCCTAGAGGCTGACGTGTGTAAGATTCTGGACTGCCCACAGAAGAAGAAGAATTAACATTATTATTCATAACTTTAAATAAGACAATATATAGTAGATCCAGTGATTGTATACAGTTAGTTTTATAAAAAGTAGTCCGATTTATTTGCGTTTCCTCAATTATCCATCAATTATCTAGCACGCTAGCATGTCTACACATGGTGTGTTTGCAGTACAGGCACTGTCTGCTTGCAGTTGCTGACTACCGAGGCTGCGCGTGCATCCTCTGACAAGCAAGCTAACCAGACGAGTGCCTGGCGTCTTGTGGAGAACACTATATTGCAATGAATAAGTTTTTAAAAAGGGAGTCTTCAAGTAGTGGTAATAAGTGTGTGAAAACAAAGTGCCGCAAGTATGACCAGTCATACATACAGTTTGGCTTCTCACTGATGTTGCAAACAAACTTCAATGTGTTTTATGTAGCGAAGTGTTGTCAGCCGAAAGCATGAAGCCTTCAAAACTGAAACGTCATCTTGAAACTAAACATTTTGCGCTGAAAGACAAACCAGTGGAGTTTTTTCAGAGAAAACTGTTATCCCTTCGAAGTCAACAGGTAAATATTAAAGGTCTTGCTGATGATAGTAAAAATGCTCTTAAAGCTTCATCCGAGGTAGCGCTCAAAAGGGAAAATCACATACAACTGCTGATGACGACAAACTTCAAAATGCTGTTAAAGATTGTCTATGTGCCCAGGCAGCTGAATTTTATGACCAAGGAACACTATGACAAATGCCTAAATTTAAATGGTGATTATATTGAAAAATAGTAAGACGCTGAAGTTTTAAGATATATATATAATAACATATTTTTCTATGCAATTTATTTATTTAAAGCAAAGATAACTTTCCGAATAGCCCTCTTACATAGTTAATAATATTTAGGACATTATACATAAATTTTTTTGATGCAAAGACAAGTCTACAAAATATTTTGATTTATTACAAATGTTTGTATTCTGTAATAAAACATAATATGAATGTAGTTTTTTGTTTGACAGAAAAAAGTTGATTTACTACAAAAAAGGAACACGAATGACGAAGCTACAGACGTTTCTATTGCTGCTCCAACTGGACTTCAAATTGGTAAAATGTCATTTTTATATTGCTTATATTATTTGCTCAATATTGTCAAAATGCTGTTTAAAAAGTGTAACTTAGATTTTGAACTTTGCGTATTAAAAAAAGATTAAAAAACTTAAGATTCAGGAATTTGATAAAATTAAGTTACCTTAACAAATAAACTATAAGAACAACACCTACCAATATTTATAATTTTTGGACTAGGTAATGTATGCGGTTTTTGTTCGCAACATATAAAACTATTTTCACAGTATATTTTATGTATCCAATTAAACTCAAAATCGCTTGGAGTTTTAATTAAAAAATTATGTAAGACTTACTCGGTCACGAATTCACATTACATAGCTCATGTTTTATATAGGAATCTTCCTGATAACTTACGTATGTTTAACAACTTTAAACCTCAGACATTTAAGGAAAATATTACCAATTGGCTTCTGGACTTGGGAAGGGACGGTACTGAGAATGTCATTGTATCCATTTACAGCTAGCAAATTTATTTACCCTTGTTTATTGTCATACCCTATCTCGCTCACTAATATTGTAAATACTCAGTGTGTTGATACAGTATTAATTTGTTGACCCGGGTTGTTCTGGTCCGATACTGACTTGAATCCCTCCGTTTGGCACTTCCCACTCAACCTATATTGTATTTAAATTGTAATTTCTAATGTAGACTAGGCCTGAAATATGTCTTCTTTGTTCTGCACATTTCAGATGTGACTCGTGCCCACGCACAGGCTAATACCTATGTGGGCACATTTCCTTATATTTAAAAATATGTATTTTTTGTACTATTATTATAAGGAAATAAAATAAATTAAATTGAATTGAATTGAAACTATTTGTATATTTATTTTCATAGATTTTAAAGAGCTGGAGAAAATTAAATTACCAGGAGTTATGCAGAGTGAAGCTAAGAAAAATCCAGTACTTGTTCTACGTCCGTTAGAGGTAACAAAAGTAAAACTACTTATCAATAACAATAATATTTCTGCAAAAATGAAAGATTAATATACCTGATCAGCACAAAATTGTAATACAATTTCAACATAACATTTTGATGAAACAGTTTTGAATAAAATTATTTTAAGTAAGAAGTTATAAATGTGATGTGTTCAGAATTAATAGCAAGGTTTGTTTTTGCAATGATTTTATAATTTCAACTAATGTATGTTAAACTTAAATAGTTTATTTACCATTTAGCAATACTTATAAATGCCCCCCTAGATTACCTGTTTTAAACCTTTTAACCCCGGACCAAAAAATTGGAATTCCAAAATGCGTACAAACATCACTACCACAGAAATTTCAAAAAATACCAGAGCCTTAAGAGGCGTTTTACAGAGTTTTGGTAAAAAATTCATAACTTTGTTAATATGTGTGCTATTTTTATGAGTGAGGTCTTAAAATGTTAGGAATAAAATGTATTACACAGTAAAAAAGTTTTTATAATTATTTAAAAAAATGTAACCCACACTTCCTAAGTAATAATAATAATAAATAAAATAAAACCGTTTTTTGGGAGCCTTTACAAAAAAAAAATTAAGACAAATTTACTTGTGGGAAGCTATATCATTTCATTCTAAATATATTTTTCTGTATATAAAAAAATTGTCTTTCTAAATAAAATATCAAACTTTTAATTACCTTTTTTATAATGTAAAATGAGCTATAACTTATCAAATAAATAACTCAGGAAAAATTAAGTACTCACCAATTTTATATTGTGGTATTCACTTATATAAATTTGTCTTTTGATAACAACACAGAAATATTTGTATTTCCACTTATATTTATAGAAAAGTTTTTACTTTTTAAAAATGAGGCTTAGGCCTTATTATAGACATTCTTCAATAAGCATTCTGGGTGAAATCCTTCCTTAGACAATTAGATACATGTTATACGAGTGCTGATAGCGCAACATTTTCAACATTGCTTTATTGGGTAAATGGAAATACCATGGGCCATGTTATACGAGCGAATCTGCGTTAACCGAGCGCCGTCAGCACCGTGGTCTGACGTGACGACGCGGCGCTATCAAAGCTGAACCCAGTTATACTGAGCGCTATCAACATTAGCAGCGCAGCGACCAGAGAGGTCAGAAATATTTCATTTGTCCTGGTTCTAGTGATTGTTTATTTCAAAGTGATTATTGTGTACGGTACTTCAAAATGATAAAATGTTTTACATCAACTTGGCGCTATCAGCGCTCGTATAATATGGTCCTTATACCTAATGCAAGCAGTTCTAAATCTTTTTCACACACTAAAACCAAAACTTACAATAAAATAAACACCAGGAAAGATAACCTTATTAGACAACACCACAGGAATAAACACGAGTAAGCTACTGCATTGACAGTGACAAACAGCTGAGCGTGCACAGTGCTGTCAAACAACTCCATAGAGTAAGCAATGTTTCTAGTTTGTTAAAATATGTTTAGCAAACATGAAAATATTTAATAATGTTAATAATTCAATCGAAATAATACATACTTCATAATACAATCGCTGCTGGTTGTGAAATATTTATTTATACATGTTTAAAAACACTAAACCTATGGTGACGTTATATCGTCGCCTGGGGTTTCTCGCTCGATCTATGGTGGCGATATAACGTCACCCTGGGGTTTTTCGCACAACTCATCGGTGACAATATTACCTGGGGTTCAAAGGGTTAACCAGTAACCTTCATTTTCCCACTAACTGCTAAGGTTTAGGAACTAATGCTGTAATTGGGTTTTGAGTGGTTTTAGTGTATGATCTATTCATAAAGCCTTTATCTAAAACAATTTAAACTTTTTGCAATGTAAACATTTAAAATAGTTTAGTTTTACTTTTCCTCACCTAAAATGTTTGTTAAAATTGAAATAATTGCATAGTCTATAGTTATTTATAATAAAATTAACAACCATAACATAATAAATATGTTCTAAATATTTTTTATTATTATTATAAGTTTTTTTGTATGGTAAATTTGAAAAAGGTCTGCATAGTGAATTTTTATAAAAATGCAAAATAAAAGAAATTAAGAAATATTCAAAATTAGATGGCATACAGCCAGTTTTGTAGTTCTTGAATCATTGATAAAAACAAAACCTTTTGAAATGGTACAATAATGAAGCCAATAGATCCATATGTTGAACAATCCATAGTATATATCTATGTATGTTTATAAATGGACAATGCACTGTAGAGTGAATAACCAAAATGCATATACCTGAACGTATCACACAAGTTCACCCATGCTTTATATATATACAAACATAATGAAAAAAGAGTAAAAGAGTTCAAATCTTATATATTACGGTAATCATATTATTAGAATCCCTTTTTATTCAAAACTAGCAGGTACCCGCACTTTTACCGCAGATAGTAAGTAAAAGAAATGAATTTTGAGTGAATATTGAGCCTAACCTTTAAATGCAATTTGAAAAATTATATCCGAGATAAAAGTTCCCTGGCTCGAATTCTGAAATCTCGCATAGTGGGTTACGTCCAAATTGTACAATATTTTTCCATATAGGCCTACATATATGATCAGCTTCTGTAATATTAGTATGTTGGTAAGCGCTAAACATTTTATTTTCAACCAGAATTTTACTTATAAATCGTGAACGAACTTAAAAAATAAAAATCAGGTTTTGAAGTCCGTTCAGAAACATACGTTAAAAATTTTACATTTCTGCGAACATTCTACCTAGAATAACTTAATACTATGTGTCAATTTTCATGTCTCCAGCTTCTTGGGAAGTGTAAAAATTGGTATGTTATTGTATTGGAGTAGTTAACCCAAATTTACCCTTTAGGCTCATGTATCAAAAATGCATGTGGTTTGATTTTTCTATGTATCTTTTAAGAGATAAGTGTACTTAATTTCAGCCCCTATCTTTTTTAGCTCCTAGCTAAGGAAGTGTATTTAGTAGAGCATTACTCTTTCTGTTTATAACTTAAGAATCAAATGTGTCAAAATAAAAGCTCTCGTTCTTATGGGAATTAAAGGTGTATTTTTTTAGGGTAATTATTTCATTTAACCCCTTAAATGTAAGTAATTGAAAGAATTTTTTTGGCATTAGCTTCATTTTATGCACTCGCTGTGCCAAATTTAATCTCGATCCATGGGTCTGGGCGTATAAAACAAACACACATACAAATTGGATCATACATATCCACACACACAAATCCAGAGACTTTTCTTCTTTATATAGTAATATTATTATATAGATTACCAGTTTTTCCAAACCTAAACTACAAGAGCTACTGAAAGTAATAAAGTGTAAGCAAACAAATCAAACGGATTCGTAGATTTTATAAAGTGTCACAGAAGAATGGTGATTTTTCAGGATTTTTCACCTACAAGTTGTAGTACAGCTACAATTATTAATTAAAAAAAACACAAACTACTATTTATTTTTCTACTTGTTAAGTTACTTTTTTACTTTCTCCACCCTATACGTAGTATATGGAGAAAGTATTGTTTTCGTAAAAATGTTCGAATTTGAATTTTCAGTTGAATTATCTGTTTTGGTGCTCCCAGAACCCCCAAAAATGGTTTAGTGCAATTATCTGTGTTGGTGCTCCCTGAACCCAAAAATATTTTTAGTGGAATTTTTTGTTTTGGTGCTCCCTGAACCCAAAAAAGTGTTTTTAACGTGGTGTCTGTCTGTCAGTCTGTCAGTATGTATACACGACCAGAGAGGACACTATTGGTCCGATTTTCATGAAATTTGGTATGTAGGTACTAAACCCTAATATCTCCAGGCGTTTTTTTCATTTTTTTTAATTTTTAATTTTTAAGGGTAATTTACCCCTAAAAACCCATAAAAAACGACAAAAATGCAAATTTCTCAAAAACGGCTCTAACGATTTTGATCAAATTTTCAGTATTTATAGTGCTTAAGATGCCAAACAAAATGACACCACCCGCTTTTATCAAAACTTCGGCGTTTTATAATTATGGGGAAATGTTTAAAAATAAACAAGTTTATGTTGTCAATCTAGCATCGCGGCGGCGGCCGCACTTGGTAGCACCATGGTAGCGATCACGGCCAGTAATTCAAAGGTCGCGTGATCGAATCCCGCCTTGGACAATAATTTTTTTGTTTTGTTCTAAAAAGTAATAAATAAAATGATTGAAAACAATATTATTTTGACTACAGTAAGTTGGGAGAAAGTTTGTGTCAGTTAACTGATACCGTTTATTCTTCATTGTTTGCAGACCCGAGATATATTAGGAGCTAAAAAAGCACCAGAACAAAATAGCTCAATGATGGAAACAATTCAGGTGAATGTTCAGGAACAACTGGTGTCACAAGTTAAGGAAGAGCCAGAGGTAAAAGACCCATTATTATTACAGATATCAATAATGTATTTTAACAGTTGTGTTTTAAATAGGTTGCAGTTTACATGGTTTCCACTGAGTGCAAATTCCCGTAAAAGCAAAATTTCTTCATTCTAGTGAGTCATTAAGAACCGACTTGAAAGCTAGCTTGAAAAGGGCGGTGACAAATACTCCTTCTGTCAGCTTTTTTTTATATATTTGTTAATATACTAACATATGTTTGCTTCTGTCATACTGGATTGGTACAAGTACTTGTTAATGTCAGAGTCATATTAGTCATAAATACGATTTAAGATAAAGTTGTATTAAAAGTGCACACCGATTGCTTCATAGTCGGATACAATATTCATTGTTCACATCTCTTTCACAAAAACATAAATTGTTCAATGTATAGGCCTAACCTAAAAAATCTTTAGTTTGGTTTTATATAACTTCAGGGTCGATAATTTGATAGCAGAACAATTTTGTCTATTTGGGCGGATAGAATTGTCTATGAATACAAAGACTTCAGTTTTTTTTATTGGTCTAGGCCTCCCCACTACTGCGATCCACTGGGATCTATTGTGGTAAATGACATTAAGTAGATAAAAATATATTCTAGTAATCTTTATAAAAATAATTTTATAAACAAGTAATACAACTATTATATATTAATTTTATCCACTTATTCCTTTTACCAATTGCTTTGACATGCCCTGTACAAATTTGATTACTGAAATAAATGTTTACTTCACAATTATTTTCTTTTATGTTTATGTAATATATTGAAGTTTTCAACATCCATTTTATTTGCAATATGAATATAAAATCGTATGAAATTCCAACTAGATAGGGAGAATTTAGACGTCAGATCAATACAGGGTGATTTTGTTATCACAGAGACAATTAAAAGGGTGGTCTACGGTGAAAATAAAGAAAAAAACTTTCTATGCTTCTTTTACCAGCTATCCGCCATTTTGTTTTTTATTTTTACTAAATAATTTTTATCACTAGAACAGCCCATCCGATTGAGTTGATATTTTACATATTACTCATTAATGTAAAAACCTAGTTTGGAAAAAATAATCATCTTGTTCCAATAGTTCATTTTAAATGGCAGTTATTTAAAAATTTTACATAAGTATAACTCAACAAGTGTACATTTTTGCTGCCTGTTTGATTTTGGTATAATTGTCAAAGGGTAAGCCTAAACAGTGTCCAACTAAATTAACTGGTCTTGCAAATTAATTATTGCCTACACTTTGTTCATAAAGATGTTGAACCCATCAAACTAATGGACACTGTTTTACTGTTTCCCTTTGTTCAACAGTTATACAATTCGATAGAAATAGAACTGACTTCAAAAATTTACTTTTGACATTTTTTATACAAATTATGGTTTTTGAGTTATTCTTATGTAAAACTTTTAATGGCCACCATTTTGAAACGGATTGTTGAATATTTTGATTCAAGTTGATAATATTTTTTGTATAAACATTGATGAGTAATGGGCTAAATTTCAACTCAGTCGGTTGTTAATCTGTTCTAAAGATATAAATTATTTAATAAAGAAAAAAATAAATTGGATACCTGGTAAAAAAAGTGTTTCCAGACAAATGTTTTTTTCCTTATTTTGACTCTTATTACCTCCCCCTGAATTGTCTTTGCGCGCCCCCTGAATATGCATTTGCAGACTTAACATTCGTATACAATGTGCGGACATCCACCTTATTACTAGAGCTGCGTTTGTTAGTATGTTGAACGTATGTACAAAGTACAAAATTTGTAGTCAGTATGAAGTTTTTTTATAGTAATGAAGGAACAGTTTATTCTACTTCATCACTGGCTGTACAATAAGTCAGTTTCCTATAGTACTTTTACATTGGATTAGGTTTTAATATTTCATGATGAAATTAATGTAAATTTGATTATGATTTTGGTTTGATTTTCTGATAAAAAATAATATAATGCTGATATTTAAAAATAAATTATCGTAAGTTTTATTTGTATATTTTTTCTGAAAGCAGACTTATTCTGTTGTGAACTAAATTAAGATATTTTTAATATTATAATTATTTTTTAAGTTAATTTAAATTGGACTTTCACTATTGTGATAAAATGCTGATATTTTGATATGAAATTGACTTATTATCAATCTTGTTAATCAACTTCTGTTCAATAATTGTTTACAGAATCACGGTGTAGGAGAACCTATGAAATCAGCTGATGGCAGCAAAGATAAACGGATGGATGCAAATTTAGACAAAGGAAATATTAAGGTAAATTCATTGTTTCGAAAGCCAAGTAAATTGTTTTAACATACATCTTTTCAATTGTTTCTTATTTATCTTTATTTAATTGGTTACAGCTTCAAAATGGATTAAAAGTTAAGACATTAACTGATAGTAATAGTGACACACAAATAATAAAAGCAAGTAATGTAGAACAGTTTAAGGAACAATTTATGTTACCAATCGCAAGACAAATTCAGGTATGACTTGTTCAGTAATTTGAGAGGTTTTTATTACGTTCAACTCCGGCACACCATGAATTTTATTGTACATCGATCAAATTTTCAGCGCATGTTGTGACAATGTATCTTTTTTAACAGTTTAGCCAGAGTACACAATAAAAAATACCAAAACGGCAATGTTTGTCAAATTCAGGGCTGTGCAAATAGTTCGAAAATAGATTCGAATCAGAATCCATCTCGGGATTCGATAGTCGAATCCGCCATGCAAAAATATTCGGATTCGTATTCGAAAACAAATCCACTAATCCAGATTCGGTTCGAAAGATCGAGCAGTGACCGAAAAGGTTCGAAAATTTCTCAAGGATAAAACAGTACGAATGTGAAAAAAGTTGTTATCGGTTTTGAAAAGAGTATGTTGCACCATGTTAGGCTGCTGTGAATTAAATGTTTCACTGTAGCCTATAAGTATTGCAGTTTGATTTTTTAATTTTTGACATTAATTGCAGTTTGATTTTTTAATTTTTGACATTACCTGATTTAGATCAAATAAAACCTTAACACAAAATCTCACAACAAATACGTTTACTAACCTCAAACGCGTTTCAACAACAATGTGATGCACGTTTGGTTACAGTAGCCCTTGCATCACTGACGATGGCGACATTGTCGTTGAAACGCATTTGAGGTTAGTAAACGTATTTATTGTGAGGTTTTGTGTCCAGGTTTTATTTTATCTAGTTACTTTCTCAAAAATCAAGTCATTAATTATTTATTACCTAATTTAATTAGCCTATTAAATTTGTATTATCTTATTCACTTAATAATTATTATTATTGAATTTCCATAGGAAAAATGAGCTATTGCAGTGGCCTTTATGGTAAGACCCAAGGTCGGGAGTAGCAAATGATCACCGATCATGGTCTCCAGAACACGGTTTGGGGTGTCATTAAAAATCATATATATATTTATGTATGTATGTGTGTGCACTCTAACGGACGCATTTTACGTCCGATTTGGACTAAATTTGGTACACACATTGGGTTTGTAAGTCGCTTGAACTGGTAGTTAGCCAAAAAAATTTACCAGAAGTAAATTTACCAAATTTTTTACCGAAAGTAAGTTTATGTATATATGTGTGCGCACTCTAACGGACGCATTTTATATCCGATTTGGTACAAATTTGGTACACACATTGGTTGTCTAAGTCACTTGAATGAGTTCGTTAGCCAAAAAAATTTACCGGTAGTAGACCACATTTTTGACCAGAAGTACCACGTATATAGGTGTGCTGTGCTCACTCTAATGGACGCATTTTATGTCCGATTTGGTCCAAATTTGGTACACACGTTGGTTGTCTAAGTCACTTGGATGAGTTCGTTAGCCAAAAGAACTTACCGGTAGTGGACCACATTTTTGACCAGAAGTACCACGTATATAGGTGTGCTGTGCTCACTCTAATGGACGCATTTAACGTCCGATTTGGTCCAAATTTAGTACACACGTTGGTTTTCTAAGTCGCTTGGACGAATTCGCTAGCCAAAAAAATTGACCAGAAGTAGACCACATTTTTGACCGGAAGTATCATGTATATAATTGTGCGTACTCTAACGGACGCATTTTATGTCCGATTTGGTCCAAATTTAGTACACACGTTTTGGTTTTCTAAGTCGTTTGGACGAGTTCGATAGCCAAAAAAAATTTACCGGAAGTAGACCAAATTTTTGACCGGAAGTAAAAATATTTGGTATTTTTCGTACTAGAATTAAAAATTTTTGAAGTTTTCTTAAAAAAAAAAAAAAATACACATACGAAATAATTCTGCACATTTTGTTTTTTTACGCGACCTTATAGCCCATTTGGTTCTCCCAAAAACTATCAAAACGTAAAGGTACCAGAATTAAATCCACGGCTTTTACCGAGGTGATCAATGGCAATATATTTGGTACATGCTGGCGGCACCTTCGTGAGTAGATCAATTTCCCAAATAGTTGTTTGAAACCCAAAAACATATATAAATTTATTTTTGGAAATTCGCTTAACTCATGTCAGCGGTTCAGCTTCGTGGTCGAATTATTAACTAAATTATGATACCAGTTAGTAGGTGGGCTGTATTTGATTGTGTTAAATTCCCAGTAAAAAGAAGTTGGACTTTGATTCAATGTTAGTTTTTAATATAATTTAATTTTAAAATAACCTGCGCACAGTCCAATAAATAATAATTTTTATAAATACCTTGAGGTCTTTCTAATATAATATTCGGTATCAATTCGAAAAACTTTGGAAGATTCGATTTGAATTGGTAGGCTTGAGATTCGGATTCGTAATTAGCATAAAAATATTATTCGCTTTCGTAATTAGAATAAAAGTATTATTCGGATTTGATTCAGATTCGAAAGGACTGAAAAAATATGGTACGCATTCACACAGCCCTGGTCAAATTGTTATTACTTGTTCATTTAAACAGTTACTATATGAAAAGAGTAACCGATAGTCTAGTCAAATACTCTAGCTATGTTATGCGGATGGAAGTACTTAAAACATCAGTGAAAGTTTCATGAAAATCCGATAAGTAGTTTTTCAATTAAATCATAATAAACTATATTGAAGTTTCATCATATTTTGATATGTTTTATAATATATTTGTTACAGAAAGAAGAACCAGACAAACCATGTGATAGCACTAAGATTCTCGGTTTACTAGATCAACTTAAGCTCAGAGCATTAAAGCTTGAGAAGGTAATTCTTGGTTCAGTGTTTTCCCAAATTTGTTATCAAAACTAAACATTAAAATGCTCAATGCTCAAATTGCTTAGAAACAATAGCTTTTTTAAAATCATTCTTTGTAATTACAGTAGAACTCCAATTATCCAGATTAATTGGGACTGAACCCAATTCTGATACTCAAATATTCAGATAATTATTGTATATAGTTTGGGAATCAAGCAAAAAAGGTACACTTAGGTACATCATACATTGAAAAACAACTTTATTAACATTGCTACATACATATATGTAAATATAAGAAATGAAAAGTAATGCATAAGTAATTAAATGAAAAGAAATAAATAAAGAAAGTAAATAGTTTTTGTACATACACACATTCAGGGGCGCACCCAGAATTTTGGTTTGGGGGGGGCTTCTCTAGTATCAAACGTGTCCATTATATGACCTTTAATGACCAGTAATACCTAAGTAATTTAGTTTGCCTATTACTATATTGTTCTGCAGGACGGTAAAAGTACATGAATGCATGCTGCATGATCACCAGATGATTGAGTAAGCTAGAAGCAACTATCTGGGGCCTGTTTCATGATAAACTACAATTTAATAATAATATTATAGTAAATCAGCTATTAGCTCAATGGAAATCTCTTTGAAATTACAAGGTAAAGCTTGTGGATTAGATTGTAGTTTATTATGAAATGAGCCCCTGGAATAATTTATACCTTTAAGTAGTTTTGAAGTTTTCATAGAAATACAATATTAGTATTTGGGAAAGAAATAATACAATTTAAATTTTGAATTTGTAAATTTAATGATAACACAATGAAATTGAGATGTAAGTTAAAGCAAGATAATAATTCACAAAATGAAATCTAGACGTCTGGACGATTTTTTTGAGAACAGAAACTACCTCTGTATTAGTCACTTCAATTTCCCGGTGAATATTCAATGCTGCCAGGCCACTCAGTCTGTTTGTACCCATGGTATTTCTAAGATAGGTCTTTAATCGACGTAATGTAGAGAATGACCTTTCAGCTGTACTTGTAGTCACCGGGATAGTACACAATATTCTCAACAATGTGTGTATATTAGGAAACAAGTCCTTGTCACATAAGTTCAACAAATCAATTGCATTATTTGGTATGTTGGTGTGGGTCTTGAAGCTTTTGTGCCACAATTCAAACTCAGCTTTGAGTAGGCTTTCGTTGTTTCCGCTACTTTCAATTAAGACATTTTTATAAAAACTACACAGTGGTTGTACTGTCTGTATACGTAGACCTAAATACTTTTTACTAAACGCTTGCACTCTTTGATTCAATCTATGTTTGACATTTATTATATTTAAAAAAGTGAAAAATTAATATAGCTAACCCAAGGTCCATGCATGGGGGGGGGGCTTAAGCCCCCAAAGCCCCCCCCCTGGGTGCGCCACTGCACACATTAAGTTGTTACATATATATTTCACTTGAACATCTCGAGTAAAGTGTGTTGCCTCGACGTAGTATGGTTTAAAATTTTCTATTATTTCACCCAAAATAGATTTGGATAATAAAATTGGGGATTTGGATAATTGGGGTTTGGATAGTTGGGTTCAGTAGTGTAGTAGTCAAATACATTTTTACACTTATAGTATTACAAAATATCACTTATACAAATAAAGCATAGTAGTCAGAAAATATTATTAACCTTATTATTGATTAATTTAAACTACTTTTCTGTTTAATTAAGAAATAAACATTTCTTTTGTATGAAGTTTATTTAAATAATGTTCAATAGATAAAATAAATATTTGCCATCTTCTG
The DNA here is from genome assembly GCA_018207615.1 of Philaenus spumarius. Lineage (NCBI taxonomy): Eukaryota > Metazoa > Arthropoda > Insecta > Hemiptera > Aphrophoridae > Philaenus > Philaenus spumarius. The sequence goes on along the minus strand of JAGFPH010000749.1, from coordinate 8,338 downwards.
TTAATTGCATTACATTACCCTCTGTTGAGGTGTAGCTTCTAATAGATGTGTTTTATAAATTTGTATTTATGCCTAGAAAAATCTTTTTAAAATTTGTTTATGTTAATATCTTAATTTTGCAAATCGTTTTGTTTTAGGTACTTGTATTGTAACACGGTGTTTCTTTTTATAATCTTTATCATTAGTAATTTTATTTTCCAAAACACATTTTTTTAATGTTTGTAAAAATAATAATCCACCAAACATATATTATCGATGTTTAACATGATCATCTGTGAGATGACCTACTAAAAAAATATTACTAGTTTAAAATTTTAAATTGTTTATATAAATATATATTTGTAGATATATGACTCAAACTAGTGACACGGTTACTAGATGTATATAATTTAGTAGTACCTGGGATCTCGATAAACAATTTCAAACTCAAGAGTAGCACATACTAGCAGAACAAGTGCTCCTACCATACTGATTAGTAGTTAGAGAAGGGCTAGAAAGGTGTTGACCTAGTTGAGCTCCTCTCTCTTCCCAAATTCCTTCACTACAGGGTCAGTCCCTATTATTGGACCAACACAGCTTACCTGACCTCTTCAGATATTCATGAAATTTTGTATAGCGTACTTATTCTAGTCCTTAAAGTAAGATTATTTCAAAAATTTCAATTTTTTTTTCTCAAATAATATTTTGAGATATAAAATTAATTGCATTTACTCAGCTCCTAATTGAGACTTGAAATTTATGCCAAAGTAAAGCGTTTTTAATAAGCTTTAATTTGATGTGAAACAAAAGTAGTTATATAAAAACCTCAACTTAAAGGTATTGGTGTTTGAGAAAAAAAATTGAAATTTTGGAAATAATCTTACTTCAAGGACTAGAATAAGTGTACACAATTGTATAAAGTTCTGAAGAGGTCAGGTTGAAAAAAATACTTCATGTGTTGATTTCATATGGACTGACCCTACATTAAAAATGACGACAAGTGAATCGCTTAGATTCTAAGCAACAATGGAGCGTTAAATGTTGTATGTGGTTTGTACTATATATAGGAAACTTACAAATTAGCTCCCGTTTTGAAGTGGTTAGGAGTTACACATTTTTCTTTTTAATAAAACCTGATAAATTAATTTAATAATTCAAAATTATAATCCAATGTTTAATTTTTGATGATGTTGCTATTTTTTTTGTCAATAAATCGGTTAAATTTTAAGCTTCAGAAAAAAATATAAACACAATTTCTTTTGCCATAGAAACAATACTCTATCTTTATTTGTATTCTATATTATTTTAAAGTTAATGGATTTTGAGATATTAGGCATCAATCATTTTAAACGGCCACCAATTTGAAAATAAAACAAATAAAGTCTTGGTTTTTGGTGCACTTGTACATAAATAACGCTTGTAACTCAATTTATTATACATTTCTGTCATTGTTTCTTTGTACTGATCTATACAATGCTTTTTCTTTATTTTTACACATATAATGAACTCTTAAAGTCTCTGGATATCATCAAAAACCGCCCTAAATACTATGATGGTATACTCTCTGACAATAATTATTGTTCTTGCCTTATTTCATCTAAGCCATAGTAATCTAAAAGGAATTTCATTGTATTATTTGTTATTAGTTTAGTTTAGTCTGACAATAATTCCTGAAAATTGTACTATCAAGACTGTATAACATCTACTGGCTTATACCACCTGGTTTGGAATTTCTTGTTAGTGCTGAGGTCAATTGATTTTTGTTAATAATAAAATTAATTATCTTCAATTCTGGATGCTTTTAAATTTAAAACTTACATGATTGTTACTACTGTATTTTTGTATATATATTTTTGTGTTGTGATAGATTTTGTTAATATTTTGTTGGAGTTGCTTTTAGGAGTACGAAGAAAACTTTGCACATCAATTTCGGCCAAGTCCACCTAGTCCCGATTGTGACAATGAAGAGAAACAGACACAGCCTGTCAGTTCAGTTAAACCTAAAAAGTTTGCTTCACAGTCTGCTCAAAGTAAAGAGAATGAAATGGCATTTGTTCCTGTGATATTGAATTACTTCCAGGTAAGCATTTTTATATTGTTAAATTTATTAAACTGAAAAGAAGCTCATAACTACGTTGAATTTTGCGTAGATCTTTTACTTTGCCTACATCTCTTCCACTTTATGTTATGGTTTATTTTTAACATTTTAGCCAGTGTAACTGGTAGTTTTAAACATTTTTATTATTTTCAAGCACTATTCTACGTAAAATCATTAGCTTATGTTACCCAGATGGCAATGATTAACTCATCAGTAATAGTTTTATCAAAATTGAATAGGTGTTTTTTTCAGTTAAATAAACAAATGCATAAACTTTTAATATGTAGGATAAATTGGAAATTTGATGTTCAAGAATAGACTAAATAATATTTAAAGATATTCCTTATGCAACGACTTATCCTAAGTCCTTGCCTGGAGCTATACTAGTGCGCGGATGCGCGTATGAATCAACCTTGTACTTGACATTGACCTACAAAACCAGTCTAGTTAGGAGTGCCGACGCAACAACTATACGCTAGCAGCAGGTCCACAGCGTCCGTCGGCTACAAACTTCTAGGCTCACTGTAACGTTTAATATTATGCCTTAAGCAAAGTAATTATATATTAATTAATCGGTATTCGCGTAACGTATAATTATAACAAATCGCGCACTCGTAAATAGTATTTAGGGGTAATAAGTTCAGTTCGGTTGCAAGCCTATCGTGTGAATATGGTGACTAGTGTTAGATTCAGTTAAGGTGTAATATTTAGATATGTATATTAAATTAGTTTAGCGCTCGTTAAAAGCTGGCGGAATCGGATTTGGTGACTACGGCTTAAGGCAATCGGGTAAAATCGGGGTTGATAATAAATTAATTCCTCTGGGTTGTGGCTAACGTCCATTTTGCATCGACAGTTTCAGACCCGCCTTCCATATACGTATGAAGTCGATGCAAATATACGCTGATCCGGCTTTCCCGATTAACATCAAAGCGGAAACCGGTACAGTAAATGGTAGCTGAGCGGGTTACGTCCCACAGTAAATGGTACCAGAGCGGTTTTCGTCCCATAGTAAATGATAGATAACCCATAGTAACCCTAAAAAGCAAATTTTTTCATGTCCGACTTTGCCGATATTGCGTCATCAATTCCGCCGGCAGAACCACTTTTTTTTATTTTTGTGCAACCTGGTCACCAACTTACCGAGTTAATCTTTTTAATTATACATTTTATCAACTAAAATATTGTTATAAAATTCTCACGTTTGCCGTTTAAATTTTGCCTATCATTAGTTATTACACCCAGTCCCGTTTATTGTGAGTTATAAGGTTCGTATAGTTTTTGGTTTATATTTCTTGTATTATTGGTGAGTACATAAATTATTATTACTATATTATAATTAGCAGTGCCTTATTTTATTCATATTCGTAAGTCAAATTACTAAACTGTGAGTCAACCAAAAAGAAATTTAATCGACCTAACCTCTTAAAGAAAGTTGAATATTGTTTAATAGGCCTAACAACATTAAAAATTATCTTTGGTAAAACGTACTTGTTTTTCATTACATGACAACACCCTAACCAATAAACCTTAAATGTACCAATCTATATATTTTCACTACAAAATTTGTAAACACAATACATTCAGTCCTAGCCTACACAGTCTGAATACATAGTTGCTTACTTTACACAAAATTTTCCCTCATATATAGCACTATTTACAACATAAAGTCTGTTGAATCATAAATTTCACATAGTGAATGTGTAACCGAGTTTTTTATAATCTTTTCTACCAAAATAATTAATTTATAGTAGGCCTACAGCAAATAACTCAGTTTTTTATACTCATAAAATATTATATCTGTCATTGATTGTTTTGGATAATTATTTACAAGTTAATTCCCAAATAGTAATCCTTTTTTCATTGAAACTATTGCAACAGCAGCAATACTTTACAGGTTTTGCAATACCTTAAGATACAACACACATCTATGATACAAATTTATAGCCTACCATGTTTATGTCATACAACTGACAGCTGATAGTACTTTTTCCTAAGTTTGGCCATCCAAACAATATATATTTTACAGTATTGGTGATATTGTCTAGTTACTTTGCATATTTCAGTGTTTCACAGGTAAAATAGGTGTTTATAATTTTTAGGCCTAGTTTGAGTTTGTCAATGTTGTTTGATAGTATTACAGGTGACGTAATTTTATATAAATTATGCAAACATATCTTACACCTTTTAGCCATTTCAGATCACATATGGCCTACACCTGCTTGTTAACAATAATACAGTACATTAGCCTATAACCTACAGTGATCTACACATTAGGCCTATACTATCATACTCAAAAACACATATAGCCTAACTATTTTCCCTTTTTAGAAATCTAAATCTCATTTCTAATTTAACTGAACTGCAACACTGACACTTAAATCAAAACTGTTTTACAATATTACAGCAAACTACAGTACTTTCAGAAAACATTGACTAATTTAATTAATCATTAATAATTCTGAAATAATTAAAACATACTTAACCTAATTCTCTACTTATAGATAAGATATTTTTGTCTCATGAATTCAATCAATGATCACATTATTTATAATTTTATAGCCACGATACAAATAATATTACAAAAATAGTTTCAAATAATATTCAATAATTGTAAAACAATAATAATTCCACATAATATAGTATTTTGGTTACACCTTAACAATTGGCCAAAAGTAAATGCACATTAAATATTGTTCACTTCAACCAATAAATAAGCTACAACATTTTTTATTGAGCTTATTATCCATTGATAGGTTGTTTACAGTATATCATTTAGCCAAGGTATTGAAACGCCCAAGTCATCTGGGGCTACAATATAAGTAACCCAACGCAGGGTCAATAACTTAATTAACGCAGGGGTAACTTGAGTTAATGTCAAGTCAATAATCAGACTCATTAAACGTTGTAACCCAACCGGTGAAATCGCGTTATTCGAACTTCCGATATTCCCAAAAATTAAAACCAAACCAAAAATAGTTGCACAGATTAAAGCCTACAATAAATTTATAACAACTTTATTTGATATAAAATTGATCAAATTCAACATCGACGATTATGATTCGCCAAAGTTCTTCTTAACGGACGGATTACATTTTTCAGGATCAACCAATTCCTTAATATTGAAAACAATAAATGAAATAACAAAGGGTAAATCGATTTCATGCATAGAGAATCAATATAATAAAATTAATTAAAAGAAACAAAACAAAAAATTGCGATTAACTGTATAAACCCTAACCATATTAAAAGAAATTACGGCTTACATAGTGTCCTAACTAACAGAACAGTATTTCACAAGGAATAAACTTTTTAGAATAATCAATTTCATTTAACCATATTAAAATATCATACTCTTAGGATATCAATCGACCAAGTCAATCCTAGGACACTATATAACAGCACCCCTCCTCCAATCTAATTATCAACCCGATCGTTCCGACCTGCCTTTGCCGAACACCTAGCTCCGATCGGTGATATTAGATTGTAAGCTATTTCTTATTTCATATTTCATTCTTCAAAATTATAGCAATAGCACACACCTCTAATCTATCGATGGTTTCGTTCGGTCGATAGGTATGGCTTGGGTAATCTCTTACGAGGGCTTACCTCTACCTAACAAGACGTAACAACTATTCGAAGATTAGAGTCTTTTTTCAGATCCATCAAAATTTTTTTTCCCCATTACATTTATAAGGTCTCACCAAACGTCCAGTCGTTTTTATATGTATCGCCGTGTGTAACCAGCTCCTTTTCTTAGACTATTATTTTCAATTTTGTTCATTGGATATAACATTAACTTCATTGCATTAAAATGTTTTTTTTTATTCTCAAATAATTGCTATGAGCTTTACACCGGAGATATTTGGAAATGATGACGACTTTTGGAAAAAGTAGTTAGGCCAACTACCAGAGAATCTTTATATTTGCATCCTCTCAAAACCTTCCTTAACTTAGAGTCAACAACAATATTTACAACAGATTTTTTTTATCCCAAATCATCTATCCATCCACATCAGAACATACAACATTTTGTTATACTCTCTACTATCTCTTTACTATCTATCTACCACTCTGGTCTGTCTTAGTTTATAAGTTAGTTTTATACACATATATATATATACGGAATTAGTATTTAAGAATTCGATATAGTACTTAAGTCAATATTGAAATAAATCGAACCCACCCCTTGATTACGTCGTGCTTTACAATGTACCGTGCGAACCAATCGACGCGAGATAATCCAATCCAGGACGACGCGTCGAGCTCCACGTAAGCAAAATTAACACGACGTAAGTTACAAAAACGACATGTAGAATGGGAAACAACAATTTCTTTCAATCAATCTTGCGCAGGCAAAATGTTATATACTTAAATTCGTGCCTCGACTTGTAATTTTAAAAAAACAAATTCCTATATTCTATCCATTACATATATATTGTGATATTTTTGTTGTGTCTCATGATAAACATTTTTGTGTTTATCGATGGTTGTCGTTTCGCCAGTTTCAGCCTACCAGCCGAAACTGTGCCCTAAATAGTAATTAAACCATACTTTGGTTTTTGTGTTTTTTCTTGTTTGTGTCTTTATGTTTATAAAATTTTTGGTCATCTTTTTTATAAATCTATTAACTTCAGCGCTTACACCCAATTTTATATTTTTCTTCTGCACTAATCACCGCACTTGCTTTTATTATATAACGCGAAAACCCAATAACCTTATAACCATCCTTTACCCACAAAACCCAACAATAATTAACTTCAATTTATCTTAATCATGTCGCGTTATTGGTGATGAACAATTTTGGTAATTTAATTTTAAGATAACTTTAGTAAATTCAATAGTTTTAAGACAAAATTTTAGTTCATAAGTCAAATAGATTACCTATACCTATACCTATACCTATAAACCTATACCTATACACCTATACCTAAATACCTAATTTACACCATTACCTAACCTTCACTCAAAAAAAAATACCCTCACCTAACAAAAAACCTAAAACTAAATTGCCAAAATATCATAATACCTCACCTAAACCAAAAATTCGTAAAGAACAACACCAACAGCAATAGATCATCAAGAACTGCCACATATATGACTCAAAGTAAAAAATCCCAGCGGAAGATCAACAACTAATAGAGACAAAATCTACAAAAAAAAAAAAAAAAAAAAAAAAAAAAAAAAAAAAAAAAAAAAAA
>JAGFPH010000748.1:394681-406476 GCA_018207615.1 Philaenus spumarius | reverse complement strand
AAATCAGTGGTTGTATCTTTCATAATATTTTGTTAACGATAGTTATTTTTTTTAATTTTTGTTCCCAGTGGAGTGTTTAGGATTTTTTTAGTGTAAACAAAATTGAAATTGCTAAACTAACTTGCATTTCTGGTGTTTCATTTATATCTCTCTATTTTTGTTCGCGTTTTTTGCCTTCGTATCAATTTGTATCGTACTTTTTTACTGCGATAAAAAATACCATTTCTTTCGTACGCAGCAGAATATTGTAGGCCTAACCTCAAAATACTTAAAACTCGACGTTCACTATAATAGTAAATAGGTCTATTGTTTTCTTTGTAAAAGACAATCATTAAACTGTATATGTAGATGCAGGGGTGCCCACAGCATGGTTTGATGGCGCAAGTTGCGCCATCAGAATTTTTGGGGGGGGAATCAATTTTTGGGGTGTTTTTCACAGTTTGGGGGGGGAATTTTCATATGTTCCTAATTAAAATCAATATAAAATACGAAGATTTGACGATTCCCCCCAAGAAATTAGGAGATAATCTGTTGCATCTATGTGTTAAAAATCTCCAATTATTCGTGTGAAAGTGCCGTATTATTGACAGCCAGGCAATTCGACTACTACTGCTTGGAGTGCAGTGTAGAGACGAGCCGATAGAGGGTGCCGCGTGTGGTGTAAACAAAGTATAAACATATTATACCTGCCAAGGTCATTTTGCAAACAACTGCCCTCCCCCTCACAACAGTCACAAAACCATGGTGTAAAACGGTGTAAGTAGATAAGGGATGATACTCAGAAAGACGAGTTTTGGACGGGTTCAGCGCATTTCATCAGATGACGTCACGGCTTGAATTAAATAAAATGCAGCTTTTCGTCCAAACTGCGTAATCATCAACAAATGTCTTACAAAGTGTATATTTTTGGTTTCTGTATGAAACATGCTTTCCAACAAGTATGTGTTTAACGATACAAATATGAAATTTACTATACCGAATTACCTTCATTTTATGCTCTTTAGATTGGTGATTTCGAAAATGACGTGAAATAAATAGTAAAAAAAACTTTCACACTACACATAAATATAGTGTAGAAAAAGTTATTATTAGAAATAATTTGCATGTTATTAGAAATATTCATCTAAATTGAAATAGGGTTCCTATTTTGACTCCTAAGTCGACTATTTTATAACTTCAATATCAAATTTACATCGTTATAAATTACGTTTGGTTAGCTTTAAAACGATAAAAAATTCATAATTATTTTAAAATGAGCGGAAGTGAGTGAACAAGTTTGTCTTGTCGTCTAATCAAAGAAAAAGACTTCTGTTCAAAACATTAAAAAATCTATTGAAAGTAGTATAACTATTCACTTTAAAAAAAAAAAATTTTAATACAAAACAGTTTTATTGACTTATGTATTGCTTGTTTCTTTTTGGATGGAGATCGCTTTCTTCATTTGTATGGTTGTCCATTTTACATATATTGCAGTTGTATTTTCGGAAGAAAAATCTGTTCGGTGTATTATTACTTATTTATTTTACATATTGTGTAGTTTTGTCCTACATCGTTTTGAACATTGTTGGTCTTATATTCATTTTTTGACCCTTGAGTCTAAAAAAGTGTTTTTTACAAAATGTCTGTCTGTATGTATACAAAGCTAGAGCGAAAACTATTTCATCGATTTCAAACAAATTTGCACCAGACATGTCAAGTAGGCCTGTATAGATACACGAAAAACGGGTTTGAACCATTTTGAAAAACAACCCCCTTTTTGGCCAAAAAAACCCCAAAAAATCAGTTATAAAAAAACGGCTCATCTAACGATTTTGATCAAATTTGGCTTATTTGCAGCCCTTAATGTACCCTACCACATGCAGAAAACTATATCTTTCTAAAAATTCTTGTTTAGCTAATAATAGTAATAATAACTGATTTTTAGAAGTTTTTTGGCCAAAAAGGGGGTTGTTTTTCAAAAATTTTCAAAACCTTTTTTCGTGCATCTATACAGGCCTAATTGACGTGTTTGGTGCAATTTGTTCGAAATCAATCTAATAGTTTTATCTCTAGCTAATAATAATAATATTTATTAGTTAATATCCTAGTTTAAAATCACCTCTCCTACCCCTCCTACAAAAATGAAGTCACTGTGAATCTGTTTAATAATTTAAATATGTTTGTGAGAGAGTATGTGCCAGTTTCTGGTACCGTTTATTTGAAATGTGTTTGTTTTATAGCCTTTCTGTTGTATATTTAACCCTAATGTGTGTACAATTTCTGAAAGTTGCTCTCTGATGGTTTTAATGGTTTCAAATTGTCTAGTTCCCGTGCTATTGTGGTTTTCCGTAATTCTTCAGTATTTTTTGGTGATTTAGGTTTTTTTTTAAAAGTTGTTCAATTTTCCTTAGATTCTTTGGTCTAGTGTTCTATTCTCCCTTGTTATTATATGTTCGCAAATTTCAGGTCTTAAACCCTGTATTACATGTGCTATTATTTGGTTGTCTTCGACGTTACGGTATATAATTAATAGATTGATTTGTGATTTGGCTGTCCATCCGTAAGCTCTTGAAGCTACTTCTTATCTGGATATAAAAGTATGTGTATCTTCAGATGGTAAGCCGTGATATTGGGAGGGTTGAACTAAGGATATTTTCTCTTTCCTCTCCATTTCAGTGTTTGTTTTCATATTTTATTTTATTTGGGTGTTGTCTTGCTTCTTCGTAGATGTGTTCGTTTTTCCTTTGATTGGACCATTTGAAATTTTGAAAGATCACATTTGAAAATTTTTGTGACATCTCATGATTTCGTTCAGTGATATCTTGTTCGATGAAATTTGACCTGGTACGTCCGTTTTGACTTTTATTTGCTATCGGGTTAATGTTGTGATTGAAGCGACTGGTGCGATCATAGCTCTGCGATTATCGCTGGAAGATAATCGCGGAGCGATGATCGCCGTCAGACTGTTGTTATTGAAGCGATTATTCTACCAGTTGCCCATTCATAACAAGACCATTTTGAACAATGCAAAGCAGGCGCCCGCTATTATCGCAGAGTGATGATCGCACCAGTCGCTCAATCACAACATATCTTTACATCTAACGCGTCTGGCCTGTTAGTTTTATTCCATTAAGTTCTTTTGAAATCTATTTGATAGGTCTATTATTAATTATTATTATCATTAGTTATTTTTTGTTATTTATTTAAAAATCTTAATTTAGGGTAGGCTATTCGTGTTTACCCCAATACTTACACTTTGTAACTACTTTTCAATCAATGTCTAATTTTATCAAAATAATATTAAAACAATTTTATTCTCACTTCATTTTGCGTTGCATGAAAATAATATCATTTATTTGTATTTTTTTTTTGTATTCTTACAAATCGGTTAAGTACCTACTACTGGTCTTCAAAATGTTTTGTAGTTTTTTATTGTTATTTTCTTACAACATTTTATTAATTATTATGAATGAATGTAAATTTATTTTTGTATTTTTCAACTATATATTACTTTTGTATTAAATTCGAATAGCTAGTTTAATACTTTAACATGTTACATTACATACGATTACCACCAATAACAAGGATTTCTTTTTCACCAAGCATTAGAGGTTTAAGAAGTTATTTAATATTATGACGTCTTCTGCTACTTTCAAAAGTAGTAATGTGTTGTTTTTGTTGATAAATCTTACTGAATTTGTGTATTTGTATTATTTTATAAATTACGTAGAACCTCCTTTTTTCCATAAACATATTTTTATGAAAAACTTTAATAAGTTATTGGATATAACTGTAAACTTTAAGTTGCCTAATGGGTTGTTTTAAGAGAATAAAATAACACTTTTAAAAAAGAAAAAAACAATTATGCGTATTTTTTTTCTTTTTCTAAAATGGCATAAAATGTCTACTTTATTTGGGAGAGGGAACCCACAGGCAGGTTTTGGGGGGGATTTGCGCCATAGGCTTTGGGGGGGATGGGCACTCCTGTGTAGATGTAAGCCGTGCGCTTTAAGTACAATATTTTTGTTTACACATTACCTTAAAATAAATAAAGTCCGTGGGAAAAACAAAACAAACTAAAGTCTACTGAAATAAGTCAATTGGTAAGTGCTGTGATCTAGCGATTCAAGTCAGAATTAACAAGGGAAAGCTTATAGCAATACAATTACCGGTATTATTAAACAATTTACGAATAATCCTTCATTATGTATCGATCAGATTAAGTCGCTTAGTAATAATATTACTTAGGAAGACTGCTGCGTGCTTCGCACGCCAACCCGTGCTATGCTGGTGTCAGCCGAGCCATCCTTCTTAACTCAACATTGTCTCGCTGCTGAAGTTTGTGCAAACGTATCACCGAACTGTTTCTTAATACATCCATCTTCAGGCTACTGTATGTATAAATCATCGTTTTCACACCGAAGTACTTCATTTTGAAATGTTTGAATAAAGTTTATGTCCGTCTTACGAGTGCAGCCCCAGAGTAGAATTCCTTACGTCCACACAGGTTTTAAAACTTGCTGATAAGAGAAGTTGATTATATGTATAAGGGCTCCGAACATGATCGACACGCTCACCAACCCCGGAGACTACCCATGGGGAAGCCAATGCAAACAGATTATTGTATACGCTGATATGTTCACTGAAAAGACGATTGAGCGTTAACCTATACATAGCTAGCTAATGCAAGACAAAGATCGAATTAGACACTACTACCCCCATTAATATTTAAATAATGAACATATTAAACAAATTTGGATTTTACCAGACAACTAAAGAAAATAGTATAATATGTAACACCAGATGTTTGCTTTTACGTTATCTAAAAAAACTGATAGTTGTGAAGAATAACTACCTGATTCTCAATTTCCCAATTGGTTGTTAATAAACTCGTTTTTTTTCATTATAGGCCTAAGGAACCTAAAATTATGTTAAGTTTTTTATTCAAATCAGCTGTTTTATTTGTAACATTTAACACAGATATTTGAATTGAATTATAATTCAGTAAGCATTTTTTGTTGAGTTTAGTTTGTTAATATAACCTAAAAAAGCTATATAATAAACTGATTTTAAATTTGCTAATATGGTTGATATGGTAATGAAAGTAAAGAAACATTTATTGCTAAGCGTTCTATCAGAGTTTTCACTATTTAAACGCCCTAAAATAAAATGTTTGCAAAATTCTTTCTTATTGTGCGTTTTAGACCCCATAAGATTATATCTTTAAATTTTCGAATTTGTGTTTGAACTGGTTTCTGCTCCACTTTGATTCTACGTCAGTCAGTCATGATAACATCTCTTAGTATTATATACAGGGTGATTCAGAACTATACGGCAATGTCTTAGTAACTCATTCTATACATAAAAATAAGAAAAAAAGTTCATATAAACTTAGGCCTGAACATCCGTCATTTTGTTTTGGGTCTTTTCTGTTATATCCCCGCATTTACAAACTATTTTCTATTCTCAAACTATTTTCTATAGAATGAGGATTAATCGGGAATGTCCAAATAACTATTTATAACTACTCCATAACATATAAGGAAGGAAGTTTCCAGTTTTTGTTGATATTAGATAAGGGTTATCGCAAACGCGTAACTTTACTATTCAACTCTAAGCCTAATATTTTTGCAGACAACGACGTTGTTTTACATTTTACTGTTAAATGTTGAATACAGGTAAACATACTGTAACTAAATAGGTTAGGTTAGAACCTTTTAGGTATTTTTTAAATTATTATTTTTGCATTTATGTCGCCATAGGTTAGCCTAGAGTCGAATAGTAAAGTTGCGCATGTTTAAAAATTTTTATTATTTTTTCCCAACGTTTAAATGGTGAGTAAATATTATATTTCACATTTTTTGTAGTTCTATCCCAATTAATCCTCATTCTATAGAAAATAGTTTGTAAATGCGGGGATATAACAGAAAAGACCCTTTGTTTTTTTCACAATAACTTGGCATGAGTTTAACCTAACAAAGATCTATTTCAACAAAAATAAGCGATCTATTCACGAGTTTTAAAATGGAGGCTGTTTGAAAATGTCAAACCTAAATTACTCAAAAACCGTACGGTACATTTTAACAAAAAAAAAAATGCAAAAACGCTTTTTTTTTGTGAAGACACCGTTTTTGTAGCCCTTTTGATAGGTTACGTAAATATAATAACACCATATGTACATACAATATTGTTGTGTTTATAGTGATGTTGGTAGGCCTATAGGATGCCGGGTTGAACATAAACCAATTATTACACCTAACTTACTATTATCCTTCATTCGATTGTTTTTACAGTTACACCATCCGATAGGGAATCAAAAGGACTACAACAAAGCCATCATGACATCTTTTGTTAAAATATACGGATTTTGAGTAATTTAGGTTTGAAATTTTCAAACAGCCGCCATTTTGAAACGCAAGATTGGATATAATCGTTTATTTTTCTCGTGATAGATCATTGTTAGGTTAAATTTTACGCCAAGTTTGAACTCAATCGGTCAAACATTTCTGTAGATATGAATTTTTTGTAAAAAAAAAAATGGCGGCTACATGTGGATAACGAAGCGTTTTCGGGCGTATGTTTATATACACTTTCTTATTATGTTTAGCTATAGAATGAGCTGCCGATACATTGCAGCATACTTCTGAATCATCCTGTATATATAGATTGGTAGCTCAGAATTTCTTCCCGAAAGCCAATATATATTTCTAAATCTGATATTTAAGTTTTTTTCTTTTTACAAGCTCTTTCAATTTAAGCTCAGTCAATAAGATCGTACTAAAATATTTTGTTGTATTCGCTACAATTTCGTCCGGTTGTTTACCGTGTTGCCAGCAGCAGAACTGATTTTGTGCTATTTTAGACTTTGAAAGGATTCGTTTTTTCCTTTTTGCCTAAACGTAATTTAGTTTTAATTATTTTCAAAATGTTCCTAAAATGTCCTTTAATTAAAGTTTAATTTGTCAAAATTTCATTACAGTAGAGAAATGTTTTCATTATGTGTACGTATCTAAATATTGGCAATTTAATACGGACGAGATACCTTAGAGACTTCTGGGTTACTGTAAGGAAAAGCGCTCCTTTGAGGACGTACAATTCCATTGAAACGCGAATTACCTTTAAAGACAATTTGCTCGATAATTTTAATTACAATGTTTCCACGTTTTATTGGGTTTCACGTTACAAGAAATACCTTGTACAGTAATAAACCGTAACGTAGCGTGACGAAGCTAGATAGTGATCACGCAATCACGTCATCAGTCAGCGGTTACAGATTCGCTGCTAATGTGGGTGAGGAGGGAAGGGGGGGGGGGTCACGTGATACAGATTGAGTAATTACAATAGTGAAAACGCACACATGTTATGAACATATGTCGTGAAATAATTACTTTATTAAATCCAAAACTAAGATATTGTAATATAGGCCAGTCGGTAGAGGTAATTTTAGACCAAAAGTTCCAGTAATTTACAATACGGCTGATTTTTTTTGTATAAGTACATTCAAGTATGTAGATTAACATAAAGAAAAGTTTACCAGTCTATCGATTTCCCAAAGTCGAAAAAATCGATTATCATTTATTTTTCCGATTATCTTTAATATTTCGAGCTGGGATGAAGATAGAGAAAAATAAAACATACCACCGTGTAGGGGAGGTATTTGTCAACAAAAAAGGTGACATGTATTTATTTCGTCCGAGCAATGGTTTGTCTGGAAAAAATTCGATAATGCAGGTATGTATTTTGCAGCAGGTGAAATCACTAAAAGGGGACATCTTATTCATATATGAAGCGTTGGCTCATTCTAAATTGGCCAAATTTTAATATATCGAATTGAAACTTGACGTAGGAGTTAAAAAATATATATATTTTAAACATTTTGCTGAGTCTCAGCTTGTTATCTTGAAAATGACCCGATCTAGGAGTCGATTTCAATTATCGATTTTAGGAGTACCGGACCCACGAACTAATTTCAATCTATTCCAGTTTCGTCAATTTTTGGTTATATCAACACCAAATTTGTTTTACAAGTTGAGTACACCAGTATAAATATTCTTAGTAAGTATGAACGATTTTTTTCTTGTTATTTTTAAAAACGAGGCGCTTGAAAATAGTCTTCTGTTTTACCTATCTCGTTTTAACTATAACACTTTTGGATTCAACGACTCCATTTTAGAAATTTTTGAACATATCGATTTAAAAATTGGCAAGAAGTTACAAATGCAATTGTTTTTTGCTATACTTATTTTAGAAACTATATTTTTTAAAATGACTAATCTGCAGCTAATCAACTCAAGCGTTTTGATGAAAAATCTAAAAAGGTCTAAAATTATACTTTTTTAATTTACTTGTGCTTTTAAAAGTAAATAATGAAAAAGGTTTATACTCCTTGAACTTGTTTGAATATATATATTTAACTTTTTAAAAAACTTTTTTTATTTTTCTCTATCTTCATCATAGCTTGAAATATTAAGGATAATCGGAAAAAAAATGATAATCGATTTTTTTTTCGACTTTGGGAAATCGATAGACTGGTAAACTTTTTTTTATGTTAATCTACATACTTAAAAAAATCTGCCATATTGCAAATTACTGGTAGTTTTAACCTATACCGACTGGGTTAATACCTCCTTTCCCTCACCAACCCCGACGGTTTGAAGCAATTGCAAAGAGATTATTGTATACTTTGATAATTTCACGGAAGTAACGAGTGTTTAGGTCAGAGGCACTTGGGATAGCAGCAGTAATCTAAATCCTGCTGATACTTGGGCAGTACGGCCAGAGTTTTTGCACGAATGATAGGCATTGTTCATATAATAGAGATACTAGAATGCTTCGCCTCCAGCTCGCTTAGCTTACCAAGTAATTTGGACAGAGGCACTTGGATCGATGGCACTTGGTGGTGGGGGTAGCGGTGACGTGGATTTTGACGCGTGCGCAGTAGGACCCGAGCGGTAACCTAAATCTTGATGCTTGGGCAGAAGGGCCAGCGTTTTTGCACGAGTGATAGGAATTTTTTTATAGAATAGAGAGTCTAGAAGGCCCCACCTACTGTTCGCTTTGTTCACCAACCACACTGTTTGATGCTATTGTAAACAGTTTATTTTCATGGAAATAACGAGTGTTTAGGACAGAAGCACTGGATCGTGGTAGGGTTTTGGGATAGCGGTAACCTAAATCTTGTTGCTTTCTCAGTAGGACCAGTTTTTTCATAAATGTTCATATTTTTTCATATAATAGAGAGACTAGAGGGCACAAACAATCACGGTTTGAAGAAACAATTGGAAACAGATTATTGACCGAGCGTAAGCGAGGTCTCCGTTTTAACTCCACCGTTCGGCATTTCGTCTGTGTGTCTGTATGTCTGTGTGTCTGTCTCACGATTACGGCCAAACGCCTTGACCGATTTTGATGATTTTTTGCATGAATATTCCTTATTTCTAGGCCGAGCCATGTATATATATAAGGTTTTTTTCCATTTTTCATTTTTAAGCCCTTAAATTAAATAAAAATGGCGGCCGGACCGTTTCTCTCAGTGTAAGCTTTTTTCCAAAGCCAGTTTGTGGCTTAACCGTAAGTCGAATTTAAAAATTCATAACAATTTCTGAAAAGAAAATTAAAT
This sequence comes from Philaenus spumarius, assembly GCA_018207615.1. Lineage (NCBI taxonomy): Eukaryota > Metazoa > Arthropoda > Insecta > Hemiptera > Aphrophoridae > Philaenus > Philaenus spumarius. The sequence goes on along the minus strand of JAGFPH010000748.1, from coordinate 396,878 downwards.
TTTAAAGAAAATTGTATTCTTGTTTTTTTTTCGTTTCTCTAACGGTAAGCTCACAAAATGGCCGTAAACTTCGAATTCGTTAAAAATCGTCCAAGTTTTTGTATTTCAACCATGTTTTTATACGTTTATTCTAAACGAATTCAAAAGTGTTACATAGCTTTTTTGTAGATACAGGTTTAAAGAATTCATATATGCCAGTAAAAAATATGCCAGTTCTAATATTGGAATATGATATGGAACTTTGAGACACATCAACTTACTTGTGATACATTGTTAAGTTTGAGTTATTTAAGTATGTAAATATTTAATTGTATGTTGTCCCTCTATAACGCGATATTTTTAGCTATCTTACGCATTATTAACCTAAATAAAACACAAAGCCTCTAAAAGAAAATCTTTAGCAGTTAAAGCTCTAGAAAAGAAATAAAAACGAGAACTAGAACTAACGGAATCGCGGGAATTGTAAATAATGTTTCACTGGCTAAGCCTTGTGCTTACTTCCTTACTGGCACACTATTTTTAACCTAAGCTCAAAACCACATTTGTAATTTCAACGAGCGAGGTCTACTGATCACAGAACTACTAGTTGTATTTATTTTATATTTCAAGCCTCTGGATTATTGTTCTAAATATATTTATTGTATTTACCTTTTCAGGCTGGTTAAAATAATCGTATGTGCATCTCAATTAGCTACGGCCGTTTCATCTACACAGAGACATCGTCAGGCTTCGCGCTTGTCATGAATACAAAACTTTACACATTAAAAACACAAACACATAAACACAATACACATTTAAAAAATATAAAAGTCACTGATTTCACTAAAAGAGTTATAATAAATATATGTTTTGGGTCCGAACGCATCCTACAACTTTGTCTTCATTTAGTTGACTCAGTTTTTTTTTATTGTGTATTGTGTTTATGTGTTTGTGTTTTTAATGTGTGAAGTTTTGCATTCATGACAAGCACGAAGCCTGATGATGACTCTGTATAGATGAAACGACCGTAGCTAATTAAGATTTAAATAGGATTATTTTAAATAGACTGAAAAGGTAAATACAATAAATATAAAAAAAAGATTACTGTATACTTTATATTTTCATGAAAATGACGAGTTATTAGGACAGCGGCACTTGGATCGTGGTAGGGTGTTGGGGTAGTGGTAACCGAAATCTTGATGCTTGGCAGTGTAGGGCCAGAGTTTTTACATGGATGAAAGTAATTTTGCATACAGTAGAAAGTCTAGATGGTTCAGCCCCTGCTCGCTTCGCTTGGCAACCCAGGCGACTGGTGTTGAAGCAAATGCATACTGATTATTCTATACTCTGTTATAATCACGGAATTATGATTGATTAGGACAGAGGCACTTGGGTGATGTGGGGAGTCGTTGGTAGTGGTGACCTAGATTCTGACGCATGCGCAGTAGGGCCAGAGTTTATGCGTGAATGATAGAAATTTGTCAGACAATAGAGAGACTAGAGGGTTACGTCGTTTGCTGGTTACGCGGTGACTGGTGGTGAAGCAAATGTATACTGATTATTCTATACTCTGTTATAATCACGGAATTATGATTGATTACGACAGCGCACTTGGATTTTGTAGGCTGTAGTTGGTAGTGGTGACCTAGATTCTGACGCGTGTGCAGTAGGGCTAGAGGTTATTGCGGGAATGACAGGAGTTTTTGTATACAATAGAGAGATGAGAGATGATTTTTAATTTAATTTTAGGCCTAGATCAGAGTGAGAATTTTGAAGACATTTAAAAAATTAATATTAATTTGAGTTGAAAAAATATTACCAATTGTAACTAATAACCTTTTCTGTGGCACAATGAAGGTGTTATAAATTATTTGCCTCGCAATTACGCGAGCGGGGCGACAGAAAATTTTAAAACATAAAACATCGCCGTTTAATATATTTTCAAGACAACTTAATGTTGATGAAAGGTCGACACCCTTTTTATTTTTAGGATCTTTTAATATAACCTCATTTTTAATAAAGTTTTACATTAAAGCTCTGTAAATAAAAGTTTAAAAGCGAACTCTTTATTTGGCCAATTAAAGGCAGTATTTTATGGTTTCAAATAAAAACACAGACCGGGGCTTCGCGTCACTTTGAGATTTTAATATACAAAAGCCTTGTTGTCGAAAGTTGTGTTTTTCTCCCCTTCTTGACTTTCAGAATTAAATTACCCTGT
>JAGFPH010000748.1:363709-394581 GCA_018207615.1 Philaenus spumarius | reverse complement strand
GTTTAGTGCAATTATCTGTGTTGGTGCTCCCTGAACCCAAAAATATTTTTAGTGGAATTTTTTGTTTTGGTGCTCCCTGACCCAAAAAAGTGTTTTTAGAGTGGTGTCTGTCTGCCAGTCTGTCTGTATGTATACACGACCAGAGAGGACACTATTGGTCCGATTTTCATGAAATTTGGTATGTAGGTACTAAACCCTAATATCGTCAGGCGTTTTTTTCATTTTTTGGAATTTTTAATTTGTAATTGTAATTTACCCCTAAAAACCCATAAAAAACGACAAAAATGCAAATTTCTCAAAAACGGCTCTAACGATTTTGATCAAATTTTCAGTATTTATAGTGCTTAAGATGCCAAACAAAATGACACCAGACGCTTTTATCAAAACTTCAGCGTTTTGTAACTATGGGGAAATGTTTAAAAATAAATAAGTTTGTGTTGTCAATCTAGCATCGCGGCGGCGGCCGCACGGGGTAGCACCACGGTAACGAGCACGGCCAGTAATTCAAATGTCGCGCGATCGAATCCCGCCTGGGACAATAATTTTTTTATACGATTGACGGAGGTAGAATATTATTTTTTTGTTTTGTTCTAAAAAGTAGTAAAAAATAAAATGATTAAAAACAATATTATTTTGACTACAGTAAGTTGGGAGAAAGTTTGTGTCAGTTAACTGATACCGTTTATTTCTATTTCGAGTCATTCTCATTATACTCGACATTCTCAAGCAGTGGGTATAAGAACAGATAGGCTTTATAGATCTGTATCCACTACTAACTCATATTACGTTTCACAGATGATTTTCAGTAATATTCCAAAAAACCTGAGACTTTTTCAAAATTATACAGTTAAGGCCTATAAAAAGCAAGTTTCTTTATCGTTACGGGAGGTAGGGAGGGATTATTGTGAGTCCGTAATTTTTTCGGAGTACGTATAAAGTTATGTTTAGCCTAAATGTCGCTCTTTTTATCTTTTCATTTTTTATCTCGAGTTCAATTCTGATTCTTTGTAGGAGGATTTTTGTTGTAGGCACAGGGGTGACGTTGTTGTTCTGGCAATGACCTATTGATGATTTCTTGTACATTTTAAAATTGTATTTTTCTTCTTTTTTTTATCTTCTCTCTTTTTCCATAATTTTTATTGTGAAGTTATGTTGTGCACGACTCGTGCCCACGCACAGGCCTCGTTCCTATGTGGGCACTAAATCCTTAGACGATAATTTGTAAATTGTTTGTAATTTTATTTGTGGAATAAATAAATAAAATTAAAAAAAAGTACAAATTTATTTGTTCAGATAAAACCCCTAGAAGTTTTATTTCCGTACGAAAAATCCCAAAATATTGTTACTAAAAACGTGCTTCGGGTTGTTGGATTTTTTTTAGCTGACTAACTCGTCTGAGCGACGTAGACAACCTATGTGTGTAACAAATTTGAATCAATTCGGGCTTAAAACGCGACCGTTAGAGTGCGTACACATATATATATATAACAAATCTTATGACACCCAAAAACGTGTTCTGGGGACCATGATCGGTGCTCATTGACCACTCCCGACTTTGGGTCACACCATAAAGCTCACTGCAATAGATCATTTTTCCTATGGAAATTCGCTAACGACTAGTTTTACTTTTTTACTTTCTCCACCCTATACGTAGTATATGGAGAAAGTATTGTTGTCGTACCAATAACCCCAAAAAATTGTTTAGTGCAATTATCTGTGTTGGTGCTCCCTGAACCCAAAAATATTTTTAGTGGAATTTTTGTTTTGGTGCTCCCTGAACCCAAAAAAGTGTTTTTAGAGTGGTGTCTGTCTGTCAGTCTGTCTGTATGTATACACGACCAGAGAGGACACTATTGGTAAGATTTTCATGAAATTTGGTATGTAGGTACTAAACCCTAATATCTCCAGGCGATTTTTTTCATTTTTTGGAATTTTTAAGGGTAATTTATCCCTAAAAACCCATAAAAAACGACAAAAATGCAAATTTCTCAAAAACAGCTCTAACGATTTTGATCAAATTTTCAGTATTTATAGTGCTTAAGATGCAAAAAAAATGACACCACCCGCTTTTATCAAAACTTCGGCGTTTTATAATTATGGGGAAATGTTTAAAAATAAACAAGTTTGTGTTGTCGATCTAGCATCGCGGCAGCGGCCGCACGTGGTAGCACCACGGTAGCGAGCACGGCCAGTAATTCAAAGGTCGCGCGATCGAATCCCGCCTGGGACAATAATTTTTTATACGATTGACGTAGGTAGAATATTATTTTTTTGTTTTGTTCTAAAAAGTAGTAAATACAATGATTAAAAACAATGTTATTTTGACTACAGTAAGTTGGGAGAAAGTTTGTGTCAGTTAACTGATACCGTTTATTTCGAAATGTCAACCAAGTCAGACAAATAAAAGAAATAACTAAACTAATAAATTCACCGCCTTGTATCGCAGACAAAGAATGTAATTTTCTGTCTCGTTGCTTTAGTTATTCATAACAAATATAGGAGCGCTAGTCATTGTGTTTTTATTACCGTATTTCTTTCAGCGGGATATTAATATTGTAATATTAGCGCTGCTGTATTGCCTGTAATATGCTAAGTAGGAAATGTGCCTTTATATTGATGACATTATTAATGTGTTGTTGGGATTCAAGCAGTAATTGCATTACGTTATTAAATATTATCTATACTATTTCTCTGAATAGTGAGCTGTGTAGTCGCCAATCGGAGTACTTTACACGGTTATATATAGTGCGTTCCAAAATAATCGGTACTTAAATTGAAGTTATATACAGGATGTCCCGTAAGTTAATGTGAAAAACTTCGGGAAATGGTTCTATGTGACGAAATAAAGAGAAAATCAAGAATAAAAGTTTTTCCAAAAAACGCTTTGTTTCCAGATATCCACCATTTTGTTTTTTTGTACAAAATAATTCATTTCTTGAGAACGATGTTTGACCGATTGAGTGCAAACTTGGCACTAAGTTTACCTAAGAATGAAATATACAAAAAAATATAAGGAATTATTCCAATCATGAGTTTAAAAGTAGCGGCTGTTTGAAAATTTAAAACCTGAACTACCCCAAAAACCGTACATTTTGACGTTAAGTTAAAGGTAATAACAGCATACATACCGACCATATTGTTTGTGTTTTCTGTGTTGGTACAGCATGCCGGGTTGAACAAACCAAGTTGCACATAACTTAACTATTATCCTTAAACCGGTTGTTTTGATAGCTACACCATCCGATAGGGAATTAATAGGGCTGTGCAAAAGGGTCTTGACATTTGTTGTTAAAATGTACTGTTTTGGGGTAGATTAGGTTTGAAAGTTTCAAACAACCGCCATTTCGAAACGTATAGTTGGATATACGCGTTTATTTTTCTTGAAATATATCAATGTGAGCTTACACCAAGTTTGAAAACAATCGGTCAAACTGTTCTCTAGATATGAATTATTTTGTGAAAAACAACATGAATGTGTGTAGAAAACGTAGCGTTTTTGGAAAACAAGGTATTCTTGATTTTATTTTTATTTTCACTCATAGAACCATGCACGAAGTTTTGACTTACAGGACGTCCTGTAACATTTAAAAAATACAAAATGCTTACATCCACTTTCTTGCTTGATTTCTAATGATCTTTGTTCTAAATATTGGCTTCTATCGCATTTTCAGCTTGTGCGGTTCTCCTTGTGTCAATAATTGTCACTTTAACGTTCCAATAAAGTATATTATTGTTTTTGAACGGAAGATGGTATAGGCGTTGCAACACCATTAACACCATTTAAACCCCTAAGGTTGTAGTAATTGTAATGTCTAAACACTCCTGGCATTAAAAGGACTATCTGTGAAATTATTAGTGAAATCGGTTGAATAGTTTTTGAGTAATAATAATAATAAATAAATAAAAATAGTGCTTTATTATAATAACATATATAAATCATGCTTCTTCTTACTACACCATTACAGCAATGATCTTTACATCGATCGTCTGCTGGGTCACCAGCTATATGCACATAATCATCCTCTTAATGCATTCATTACAGAAAAACAATAATAAAAACCTATATAATTTAAACACTAACATAATCTCATCCTCCTATGCATTCATTACGGAATAACAACCAATAACAAAAATACCAGAATATATCATTTAAATTAACATAATACTTAATCACACTGATTTAAATAAAAACCCGAACCACAAAACAAGGAGCAAAAACTATAAATAAACAACTAAATTGTAAGTTAAGTTTAATACCTTACCCTTATGTACATTTCGATGACATGGTCATCATCCTCAGAGGGTTTTAACACTACTAAAGTATACATAAAATATTACAACCTATATATACTGTACACGCCCTCCCCCCACTACTCTTAATATTTAAGAAACTTAATATCTACTTTTAAAAGTCTTATTTGTAAGTTTAACTTACGGAAGAGATTCTGCTCAGATGACCGGGAAGCCATATTGATTAAACAAATAAAAGAGCACTGTGGCGACAAAATCACACTGATTTAAATAAAAACCCGAACCACAAACAAGGAGCAAAAACTATAACTAAACAACTAAATTGTAAGTTAACTACAATTTAGTTTAACTATTTAAACAATAGTTGTTTAGTTATAGTTTTTGCTCCTTGTTTTGTGGTTCGGGTTTTTATTTAAATCAGTGTGATTTTGTCGCCACAGTGCTCTTTTATTTGTATAATACTTAATATTTCTAACTACAATTATTTACAAATATTAGTTCGAACAACTGAAAAGAAAGAAAGTCGACATAACATCCTTATAAACACCCCCACAAGCATACATACCTATATGCATAGACATCTATACTTATAAAAGCCAAATACCATTGACTCATTGACTCATCACAGTTTCTCCAAAACCACGAGGCCTACAAACATGAAATTTGGCACTAATTCTCTTTACAGGCTCTAGACTAAGAAAGGGTTTCCGAAAATTTCGAAATTTTAGGGGGGATTTTAGGGGGTCAAAGTTACTAAATCACGATTTATCAAAACCTACCGAACGGATTGGAATGAAATTTGGTATGTAGCGTCCCCTAGGGCCATAGGTGCTCGCTAAGAAAGGGTTTTAAAAAATTCGAAATTTTAGGGGAGTTTGGGGGGTCAAAGTTACTAAAAAGAAACACCGAACGGATTGGAATGCAATTTATTATGTAGCTTCCTCTAGGGGCCTAGGTGCTCGCTAAGAAATAGTTTTTTTTAAATCGACATTTTAGGGGAGATTTGGGGGGGGGGGGGGGTCAAAGTTACTAAAAATCCCCATAAGAAATACATAGTGTAATATATTTATTGATATAATATATTTTTTGTTAATATACATTTAACTTTGATTTGTCTATCCGTGCAAAGCCTGGTCGGGCCAGCTAGTTACATATATATAAATACATACCACGGATAACCTGCATGCTATAATGTTATTAATTTAAAGCCGTTAAATTTTAAATAATTAAATTCCCTTACCCAATCCCATCTACATTCCCATGCGTCTTTTAAATATTTTCCAAGCCTACGCTAATCCCGCCCATTCAAATAACCTTCAAATTCATTATTATCTAGTTCCTTCTTTGAAAAGCATAATAATCTGTTATTGGCTAAAATAGGACATCTCGCAACAAAATGAAAAATGTTTTCATTTTCTTTTAAATTGCAAAGAGAACATAAATACGTCTGATTCATCCAAGGCTTATAGTTCAAATCAATCGCCTCCATTCTAGCTTTGAGCACCCAGCCTGTGGTATTTAAATCTAAACCGATATTATCCCTAATATAAGATTTGTCACGAAGTTCAAGAAAGACCCGTATTGCTGGTGATACTGTGACCTTCTGGCTGCCAAAGCAAACGTTTCCCTTGCATCTCTTCTTATCGACTCCAAAATAAACAACAGCTGATTACTATCTAACCCCTCCCCAGCCACCGAGTTTATCCTAATATCAATGTTGTATTTTCGACCTAGTGATTTCATATTCTTAAACCAAAAAATACTCTTATCTATCACTTGCCTGGCAAGTATATTTGGCAGTCGGTCTGGTGGCAATTGTAACACTCGTATTACGTAATTGAAATGTATGCCAAGTGTGTAAACGTACTCTTTTTCCAGTCCCGTTTCCAAGTATAATGCGTAATTAGGAACATTATTTGGCAAATGAAAAATTATTTTTACAAGTAGACGCTAAACCCCTTCAAGTTTATTACTCTCGCAATATCCCCAAATCTGACAACCGTAACACATTACTGTTCGTATAATAGACTTGAAACATGAAAACTTAACACTCAGCGGTACTCTGTTATCATTAAATAAATTACGCCGTACAATATTAATAAGCAATTTTGCCGAAGCACTCTTTTCTGTTAGAGGCGATTCCCATGCCCAATTTTGTGGTCAGTGTTACTCCTAAATATTGATTTACAACTTCTATTACCTTATTCTTATATTGACATTTGTCATTAAAGCCCAATTTACCACCCCTTCTGAAAACCATTAGTTTAGATTTATTTAAATTTACTTGCAAATTCCAAAGGTCACAATAACGTTCAAGTTTACCGATCATAGCTCTAAGGACAGAAGCTGAGGGTGCCACCACTACAATGTCGTCAGCATACATTAAGACTCTAACCTTGACACCACCCAAAATTACAGCAGAAAATAGCAACGGACTTAATATAAAGCCCTGTCTCAGACCCGTAGATGTCTCAAAACTATCTGATACGCCGGTTCTGCACTATACTCACGCCATTGTACCACTGTACAAATTTTTTAAACCCTTCAGCATGAGCGTAGAGATACTCAAACAAGACAATTTCAAGAATAACGCATTTCTGTCAATAGTGTAGAACGCAGAAGAAAAATCAACAAAAAAACTGTATAATTTGCATTTTTTTAACGACAGACGCAAATTTATCATATTTGTCAGACTGAACAGAGAATAGTTTTTGAGTAGCCTATAAAGAGGACGAAGAAATATTTATTTTTATTTACAGAATGTCCCATAAGTAAATGCATAAACTCGGAAAATGATTCTATGGGACAAACGAGAAAATCAAGAGTAATTTTTTTTTTAAACGCGTCGTTTTCAAGATATTCGCCATTTTGTTATTTTAACAAATTAAATCATATCTAGAGAACGGTTTGACCGATTGACTTCAAACGTAGTATGAAGTTTAACCTAACAATGATATTATTATTAAATGATATAATATAATCTATATATATAAAAGCGAAAACCACTCACTCACTCATCACGATTTCTCAAAAACTACCGAACAGATTGAAATGAAATTTGGTATGTAGCTTCCTCTAGGGCCATAGGTGCTCATTCAGGAAGGGTTTGAAAAAATTCGAAATTTTAGGGGGGGGGTTTGGGGTGATCAAAGTTATTAAATCACGATTTTTTTCTAAATTACTGAACGGATTCGAATGAAATTTGGTATGTAGCTTCCTCTAGGGCCACAAGTGTTCACTAAAAATGGGTTTTAAAAAATTGGAAATTTTAGGGGGGTTTGGGGGGTAAATACTACTAAATCACGATTTCTTCAAAATTACCGAACAGATTGGAATGCAATTTGGTATGTAGCTTCCTCTAGGGCCATAGACGCTCGCTAAGAAAGGGTTTCAATAAATTCGAAATTTTGGGGGGGGGGGGGGGGTTTGAGGGGATCAAAGTTATTAAATCACGATTTCTTCAAAAGTACCGAACGGATTGGAATGAAATTTGGTATATAGCTTCCTCACTAAGAAAGGGTATGAAAAATTCGAAATTTTAGGAGGGGTTTGGGGGGATCAAAGTTACTAAAATCGTAATTTCAGATCTTTTATTATTATGACAATAGTGCTTTTATTATTTAAGATTTATATATTATATATAAGCAAAATACCACTCACTGACTGAACACTTAAAAAGAATACAATTACGTTAAAAAGACTGAAAATACCAACCACCACGGGCAACGCCGTACGGGTCAGCTAGTAAATGATATAAATAGTATTATTATTTTAAGAAAAATAAGCGGTTATGTCCAATTATGTGTTTCAAAATGGCGGCTGTTTGAAAACTATAAACCTAAATTACCCGAAAGCCGTAAATTTTAACAAAATATGTTAAAACACCTTTTAATTCCTTATCGGAACGTGTAACTGTCAAAACAATCGGATGAAGGATAATAGTTAAAGATAATAACAGTAAATTAAATGTACATACAATAATGTTGTGTTTACTGTGTTGGTATATGATGCCGGGTTGAACAAACTAATTATTACACATAGTTTAATTATTATCCTTCAGCCAATATTTACACCATGTGATAGGGAATTAAAAGGGCTATAAAAAACGTGTCTTGACATTTTTTGTTAAAATGTACTGTTTACGGGTTATTTGGATTTGATATTTTCAAATTTATTTTTGGTAATAACTGCCGATTTCTCTGAAAATAGATCCTTTTTCGGTTAAACATCGTAACAAATGTGTACGCAATCGGTTCAACCGTTCTCTAGATATGAATTATTTTGTTAAATAAACAAAATGGCGTTTATTTGTAAAACAAAGTGTTTTTGGAAAATATTTTGATCTCGATTTTCTATTTATTTTAACTCATAGAAGCATTTTCCGAAGTTTGGCACTTTACTTTTACGGTACACTCTGTATAGTAATTTCTTTAATTTATTAGCGAATTTCCATAGGAAAAATGAGCTATTGCAGTGGCCCTTATGGTAAGACCCAAGGTCGGGAGTAGCAAATGAGCACCGATCATGGTCCCCAGAACACGTTTTAGGGTGTCATTAAAATCATATATATATATGTATATATGTTTTCGCACTCTAGCGGACGCATTTTAAGTCCGATTTGGTTCAAATTTGGTACACATGTTGGTTGTCTCCGTCGCTCAGACGAGTTCGTTAGCCATTAAAATCCAACAACCGGAAGTACGTTTTTTGACCGGAAGTAACTATTTTTTTAGATTTTTCCTACGATAGTGAATTTTTTTTTAGAGTTTGTTCTACACATATAAATGCGGGATGTTATTCTGCACATTTTGTTTTTTACGCGACCTTATAGCTCGCTTGGTTCCCCCAAAATCGAGCAAAACGTAAAATACCATAGAAGTACCCGGTTCAAAGCCATTTGGCTTAGTCTACCGTAGGGTTGGCGTGCGAAGCACGCAATGCATTGTGTATTGAAGACACTCTCAATACGGGGGTTTGGCGTGCGAAGCACGCAATGTTTGGTGTATTGAAGATAAGCCTAATATGCGGAATGGCGTGCGAACCATTTTGCAGCTATTCAGCAATGTCGTGAATAGACCTATTTCCCAAATTGTTGGTTGAAACCCTATAAACTTAATTTTGGCAATTTGCTCAACTCACGTCAGCGGTTCAGCTGCGTGGTCGAATTATTTATTATATTTGCGAGCGAAACCACGACTACACATGCTAGCTTATTGTCCACGCACTGCGCATGTTTAAAAGGTTTAAATATTACCCTTTTTGGATTGGTTACAGTTCCTAAAGTTGAAGCAGTTAAAGTACTAATTATGTAAGGTAAACAGTATAACGTTGGCGTTGATTGGTTTACAACAACCACATTTAGATGTGGTAATCTATATAAATTTATATAAAAGCGAAATACCACTCACTCACTCATTCATCACGATTTCTCAAAAACGACCAAACGGATTGAAATGAAATTTGGTATGTAGCTTCCACTAGGGTCATAGATGCTTACTAAGAAAGGGTTTGAAAAAATTCAAAATTTTAGGGGGAGTTTGGGGGGATCAAAGTTATTAAATCACGATTTCTTCAAAACTACCGAACGGATTGGAATGAAATTTGGTATGTAGCTTCCTCTAGGGCCATAAGTGTTCACTAAAAAAGGGTTTAAAAAAATTGGAAATTTTAGGGGGGTAAAAATTACTAAATCACGATTTATCCAAAATTACCTAACAGATTGGAATGAAATTTGGTACGTAGCTTCCTCTAGGGCCATAGGCGCTCGCTAAGAAAGGGTTTCAAAAAATTCGAAATTTTAGGGGGGTTTGGGGGGGATCAAAGTTATTAAATAACGATTTCTTCAAAACTACAGAACGGATTGGAATGAAATTTGGTATGTAGCTTCCTCTAGGGTCATAGGTGTTCACTAAAAAAGGGTTTTAAAAAATTGGAAATTTTATGAGGGATTTGGGGGGGGATCAAAGTTACTAAAACGATAATTTCAGATCTTTTATTATTATGACAATAGTGCTTTTATTATTTAAGATCTATATATATATATATAGATATGGGAATATGCCTATTCTGATGAGTGTTCTATTCTGATGAGTCCTCATCAGAAAGGAGACAGTAATGAACATTTTATATAGCACAGTCATCAGGATAAGAGCGCTTATATATGTAGGCCTACTGCCGGCATTACTAATCCTTATAAATAAAACTGAGAATCTGTGTGTGTGTGTGTGGGTCGCCGTACGGACAAATTATAGAGAGTTAAGCCATGAAATTTTCAGGAAATGTTCCTTAGGTAATGTAGTTTTGCACCTATGTCTTAGTTTTTTGTATTTCCTCTAGGGCTTTGACCCACGGGCACCCAAAAAAATGCAATGTTAATCTTATGGAGTGAAAAAGACGTAAAAATCAAAACATTTGTCTGCTATTAAACTAACACAGCTGTGGTATATACTGTTTATTTTAATTCACTGCCATCTAAATTAGACATATGGGTTAAACTGCAATTATAAATAAAACATAACATATATTTTTAGAAGGTACCATTGGGGGTTGGCGTGCGGAGCACGCAGGGGTCTCCCCTAGTATTCAATAAGAACAGCACCGACATTCATTTTCATTTAAAATATTTTCAATGTTTGTTATAATATATTATTTGAAATCAGAAACATTCAATAATTTTCATCAATGAGTGTGTATATCAAACGTGTGCGTGTCTTTTTTAGAACTTAGCTTAAGAAATAATATTTATAGAATTTTAGTAAAAAAATCAATCAAAATTTCATTCGATATTGTTAGTTTTATTAGGATGCATATATAAAATGTAAACTAGATGTGATTTAACTTTAATGTGTGTTATTAAAGTATATGATTTTAAGTCTTTTTGTTAATTTTAAAGAAATCTGATATCGCTATGATAAATTTATAGGCTGTAAAATGGCATTTTTATAATTAATAATTATAACATGTTATTGCTCACACTTAAAAAATAACCAAGCTATTTTGTATCAGCTTAGGGGCATTTCTGCCCTTTTTTAACCAGAAATGCCCTGTACCCTCACATCACATATTAGAGAGTAAATAATATAATCTTGATTATATTTTACAAGGTTGTTTGACATAGTGATTATGAATGTTTATTATTTAAAAGCCGTTTTAACCCCTAATTGTGTGCAGGTTAGCGGTACGTTAATTGCTACGATTATTTACTGCATTCAACATTATTGGGGGAATATTTATGCATCTACAAATAACTGTTATAAAATAAAGTGTAATTCTCACAGTAATTTTAAGAACTTTATTTGAATTATTTTTCATTTAACAACAAGTTTGCTCCAAAATTTCGTATTCGTTCGTGTTGCAAGTAAAATAATAAACGTTTGTAGTTTTATTAATAATTATCCAATCGTAACTGCGTTTAGTGTGCTTATTTCGTACATATTAAACATAACTAACTATTCTAAAAGATAGTAGGCTATATAATAATAATATTTCAATTATTTTAGAATAGTTTATCCCAAATTTTGTGCAGGTAGAATACTTAATTATTATTTATAATAGCGATGAAACTATCAGCCGTTGCCAGCGTATTTTTCATTTAAAATAAGTTTTCTTGAGACATCTCCTCTACGATTGCACTGCGTATAGTAAGATAATAAACAATTGTAATTTACTAATAATGATTCAATCTTTATTTAATTTTTGTACTTATTTCATGTACACTTACAAAACTATTATGAAAATTTAGCCCTGTATGATCAATATTTGCAATTCTAGAGGACTTTCCCATGTCAACAAACCTAAAAAACTGTTTGTGAAAATATGCTTGTTGAAAACGTACATTGAATGTTGATGTAATTTTTGTATTACTTGAAATATTTTTCCCATTTTAAGGCTATTTTTTCCTCGGAATTAAATACAGACAGAACAAAAGTCTGTTCTGTATATAACACAAAATTCTCACAACTAATAAGTTCACAAAATCAACGACCAGATCGCCATCATTAATGACCCACCAGCCACAGTATCCAAACTATAACTGAGTTATACGGTAGTTGTTTTTTTGTTGTGAGTTGTGAGAATTTTTTTCGTCATTATTTTCTCATTAGTCAAGCTCAATATTTATTTAGTATATTCTCATATTTTTAATGCAGAATATTAAATCCTTATATTTTAAATCGTACACTAAATATTGCTACAGAACCAAAGAATAAAATTATTGGCTTACTTATATAATAGTGGAAAACATTTGACATTCACCCAGGATGCTACAAACTACTTACATACATAAAAAGTGCTTCCTCTGAATTTTAAAAAAATCTAAAAGGCACAATTGGCACACTTTTCCTGCAAAATCGATATTAATACGATATTTGTATACTTATATTTGTATTATTTATATACATATCTTTTTTTTTTAATGAAAATATATCATTTGTGCTACAGTTGTTTTTATTAAATATATTTTTTGTAACTCCACGAAAAAAACCCAAAGATAGGCTATTGAAAACCTAACGAGTGAGTTTCTCGACCTCTGTCTACTTTTGATAGTAAATTCAGTAAACGACCTTTAGCTGGTGAATGCGAAGTTTAGTAGACTAATTCGAAAATATTATACGGAAGAAACACTGCCCCAAAAATGACCTGTTAATAACTTTGACACCAGTCCCACATAAAATAGTATAATACACAGCAAACGCAGGACAGAGCAGCATAGGTTGTTTTCCACCGAAATGAAATTCTACATACTGAAAAACAGAGCAATGGAGCACTGCAACACCTTCATTCTGCACCAAGCATTTTTTTGGGGAAAATATTTACTGCACAAGTCTCCTAGTTTGTTAAAAATAAAAAAGACATCATTTAATCCATTAGACCCAAAGATCTAACATCGTTTATTTTATATGGTAGAAATAGCTCGGAATACATGAAATGTAAAATAAAACAAAAGACTTTTATTGTAATAGCAAAAGATCAAAGTTTAAGGAACTGTTAAAATTATATTGTATTAAATTAACTTTTTCGCAAAAAGTTGTTAATAATTCTATATGATGTAATTATTAATAAAAACAATTGTTTAATTGATAACTACAATTACTGGAATCATTTTAAATAATTTTAATCAAAATTTGCAGGTGGTAGGCATTGTCGGTAACTATTTGAAATTTAAAACTGAATTTGGCTTAAATGATCATAAGAAGAATCTATGAATTTATAAATACAGTTTTATGAATATGTCATGTTGTTCCATGGTGTTGATTACAGTGCTTGTGGCCATATTTTATATTTGACCAGACTATGTATGTACACAATACATACATTACTTGTATTCTGTTTTGAATGTGTTTCTAATAATAGCGATGGATTCTTTATAACTAGGACATATAGTTATAGTTAGGTTATTCGGACATTTGCCATAATTAGTATTTACAAAATATAATACTTGATGTTTCGAGAGTATGTATCAACCTTTGTTATAAGTAAAAACCCTCATTTAATTGTAGAAAATATTATTGATGATTAAAATTCATAAAATTATTTAAATTTGGATTAAAATACTTATTATTGCATTTTTAACATATTTTTTAGCTAACAGCTGATTGATATAAACACATCAAATTCACACATTCAAATGTTAATACTACTAAATTTCTATATCTATGCCCGGATATATTTACAATAATACCGTTAATTTAATTATTTAGTATCTACATAATATTAGTTTTTACTCAATACATTCACTTACATTTTATTCTTTTTTTAAATTTCACTTGTATAATTTTTTTTTTTGTATATTGTTGCAATTTGTTTTTATAAGATGGCATGGAAATACAAACTTGGTATAATTTTCCTTGTGTATATAATTACATTTTTTTGATAAGATGTTGTGGAAATACAAACCTGGAATAATTTTTCTTTTGTATATTGTTGCAATATTGTTAGGTAAGATGGCATGTAAATAGAAATCTGGTGTGGATTTTCTTTTGTATATTGTTAAGAAACATGAACGGATTTTTTTAGGATTTTTCTTAGGTAAGATGGTAATGGTAAGAAATATTAAACAATTTAAAAGATGAAGACAAGTTATTTGTTTTATTATGCATTACAAACATTAATATACTAAATTTATTTAAAATAATAAGACAAATTTTATTTAGTCATAGAAAATAATTACAATTAGTTGTAGTAGCAATCATTTATGAAAATTATTGAATAAATATATTATGAATAATTTAAAATATTATAACATTTACTATTCTAATACAGTTAACTCAATAAAATTACTATCCAACGATTTATAATTGTATCTTAGTTACAAATCAATACTAAGACATCATTAAGTGCAATTAATTGAATAATATTAAAACTTATTGTAACTAGCCAACGATAAAAAAAATATATATCATGTTTTATTCTATTAATATCTTAGTTAAATAATGATATACACTATCTAATACTATAAATAGAATAATATTTACATAAATATTTTATCATTCTAACTATCCAATGTTTTTAAATATCTTAAACAATCAATTTAAAAATGCATAAATTTCTAATTATTTATTGTTTATGGAAAAAATATATATTCTAGTAAATACACCGTTATTTTACGTTCGATGTTGATTATAGAAATTATTTCAATTTTATAAAATAAACCCAAAAATATACGAGTGTATGTTATTAAAATGAAATATAAGTTCCTATTCATTTCCATAATGTGTTCAAATATTCTTGACAAAAATTACAAATTAGTAGTATAATTCATGTTACCTAACCCCATGTTTTAATCTGCCCTATCCCTGGAGTAATTTACTAATCTACTTTACATCTCTAGTGATGTAAACTGTCCAGTTACGATTACATCCAGCTTCAAACAGCTGATTGTTTGAAACGCTGAGATCAGCTGATTGTGTGTTATAGCAGATTAATTTCATTACTACCAAATAAAACTGTATTGTTTAAATAACTCTGATTCACAGGGTAATATGTACTTTTGAATCCTACTAATAAAAGTAAATTTGTTCTTTCCATATTTTAAATAAACGGTACCAGGAACTGGCACATACTTTCTCACAAACATATTTAAATTATTAAACAGATTCACTGTGACTTGTAGGGTTGGGTATGAGAGGTGATTTTTTATTAAAGTTGGAGATTAACTAATAAATATTATTATTATTATCTAGATAGAAAACTATTCGATCGATTTCGAACAAATTTGCACCAAACACGTCAATTAGGTCTTTATAGTTGCACGAAAAAAGGTTTTGAAACATTTTGAAAAACAACAACAATAAATTATTATTATTATTAAACGAGAATTTTTAGAAAGATGCGGTTTTTTGCATATGGTAGGGCACATTAAAGGCGACAGATAAGCTAAATTTTATCAAAATCGTTAGAGCCGTTTTTTTATAAAAAAATAATAACTGATTTTTTGGCCAAAAATGGGGTTGTTTTGCAAAAATTTTCAAAACCATTTTTCGTGCATCTATACAGGCCTACTTGAAATGTCTGGTGCAAATTTGTTTGAAATCGATCGAATAGTTTTCGCCATTTCGCCAAAAATCCAAAAAAATCTATTATTATTTTTTTTTTTTTTGTTTTGTTTTTAAAGGCGAAAAACCTAGGTGGTTATCATCGCCTGTAAAAAATCTATTATTATTATTAGCTAAACGAGAGTTTTAAGAAAGAGTTTTGCATATCGTAGGGCACATTAAAGGCTACAAATAAGCCAAATTTTATCAAAATCGTTAGAGAAGTTTTTTTATAAAAAAATTATAATTGATTTTTTGGAGGTTTTTTGGGGAAAAGGGGGTTGTTTTTCAAAAAATTTCAAAACCCTTTTTCGTGCATCTATATGTCTGCAGATTTTACATGTCTGGTGCAGATTTTGTTGAAATCGACCGAATAGTTTTCTCTCTAGCTTTGTATACATACAGACATACATACAGACAGACATTTTGTAAAAACCACTTTTTTGGACTCAGAGGGTCCCAAAACGGATATTTCCACAAAAATCTCAACAGCGATTTTTTTTTGCGATCACTATACTTTCTCTATACTATAGTATAGTGAGAAAGTAAAATGAGTGGGGTTAAGTAAAATATTATGCGTTTCACGCGATAACTTCTTCTTTATATTACTCACGGGATTATACAACTCGGCTTCGCTGTCGTACAAACATCCCCTTCGAATGATGTAAAGAAGCAGTTACATAAATATCACTTGTAACGTAAATATCCAATAAACACCCTAACTACAATAATTTCTAAACTTACATTTTTGAATAACTTGAGGTTAGGAAGAAGTAATAATTTCATTATTAAAAGGATACTTATTTTAAAATGGTAATATTGTACATAAATTAATAGTTTGGGAATAAATTTGCTGAAAAAATGAGGTTATCCTAAATTATTTTAATTTTAAAATTGGTCTTTAATGAATTGCCTACAGTCTTCTGTGAGTACATAACAATTAATTTATCTTACATTCTATTTACATGTATGATTTCATTAAAATATCTTGTTTTTTGTACCTTTCAAAATCTGATTTTAAATTTCTAAAAAATTATAATTTAAAAAAATACAGTATCAATATTGAACAGGATTACTGCAATAATCATTTAAAACATTCTCACCAAGAACTTACTAAGATTTACATATTTTTTTCAAAATATGTGTATTAAAAAATATTTAATAAACCTTTTTCACTCAAATAAGACATTGCAACAGATAAGAAAATATTACAAAATTATTAGTGTTACATACATTTTTTTACCTTTATATAAGTAGAAAAGTAAACAATATGAAAAATAATAGCAATTAATGCAATTATTTTGTGAACTACAGGATGATACAAGTTTTTTATTAGTTTACCAAAAATTACAAAAGTCTATTTAAACTTTTGAACCTCCCTTTAAATCTCACTAACATTAAGAATAAGATTAAATCTTTTTATAATTTAAGTGTAAGAGAGGTCCTAACTTCACCCAAAATAAAGACTGTTTCTATTCTATTCTAAGAATATAGTAAATTTTGGTACGGTACGGTATTAATAGTTTATACATTTTCAACTGATTTGTCAGGTCACTGAAATTCGTTAGCTCTAATATTATTTTGTAATCATCTATAATATTTATTAAGTCAGAACCA
The DNA here is from genome assembly GCA_018207615.1 of Philaenus spumarius. Taxonomy (NCBI): domain Eukaryota; kingdom Metazoa; phylum Arthropoda; class Insecta; order Hemiptera; family Aphrophoridae; genus Philaenus; species Philaenus spumarius. Next base: position 377,182 of record JAGFPH010000748.1, on the reverse strand, counting down.
CTCTAGTATTTTTAAAGACAAGTGTAAAAAAATTATGTGTTGATTTTTATATTCTGAACTAAAATTTCAAAGTAAGAAAAAATAAAAAACTTGTTTATAAATATTGTGAACAAAAGTTATAAAAATAGTGTCTTCTTTAAAATCTGTTTTTAAAATTGTTCAAAATTGTACCTAAACTTTTGAACCACACATATTATAACATATTATAGCCTATCTTAATTCTATAACTAGGTACTCACAGACATACACTCACTTTTATAGAGTTGATAAATGCTCATTTGTTTTCCTTCTATGCATATTTGCTAATCTTTTAATTTCAGGAGTTACATTTTTTTGTTTCCTCATGGTCTGATTGTGCAGAAACGCTACTAAAGAATCAGCTGTCCTTGTTTTAAAAACATCTAGGTTTCTTTTAAAGAACTTAACAACTTCACCGCGTGGTGTTTGTTTGTGTTCAATTATATTTCTTCCAAATGTATTATAAATTATAATTTTCTCCTCCTCTGTCCATCGCTGTCGAGAAATATTATGTTTCTTTTTCAAGATAGTTGATTGTTCTTCACTACTGGAAGAAAGATTATCACAATCTATAGAAATCGAGTCAGTTTCTGTTGTATCAAAAATAGTAGCTTCTGGGTCTCTTATTTTTTCTATTTGAGTTGATGGGCTTGTAATTCCATCTTGCAGAGTACTAATCTCTTCTCGTTCATTGACAGGAAGCGTCATACTGTGGAGAACTGGACATACAATAAGTTTTTGTAAAATATTGCTTGGCATTTCATAATGGAGTTTGTGTATATGCAGAGTGTGACCCAGTGCACTTGCAAGGTAATCCTGGTATTGAGGGTGTGAAGAATGTAACTTGCTAAATGTTGCAGCATGATGGCGTAAACCATTTCCACTTATGTCTAAAGGTTTCTTTAGAACCAGATTTTTTATTATTTTTCTCAAGCACTCACGAGGGTTGATTTGCATATCTCTTGCTCTCACAAAAAGCTTGTCTGAAGTAATTCCCACATGTTTTTTATTTCTCTGAAGTGCATCCATTGTCTCTTTCATTATTCCAGTAAGAGCAATGGGGACCAATTCTTTCCATCCTTTGCCTGGAACATAAAATATTTTAAATTTATTACACAGCTCGAGGTCTTTATCTGACATTTCCATATATTTGCTGTTCTGCACTTCACTAACAAGATCTTCTTGAGAATCTAATTTTTCATAATGCAAGTTTAATCCCCTCTTAAAATCCACAGGCCTCCGTCTAATTAGGCACATTATATGTGTAATTAATAAATCCATTAGGCTGTTGTAAAATTTTTGCTTATCTGTTGTGCCTCTTCCAATTTTTTCATAACAATCCGGTATTGTGAACAAACATACTGACAAACTTTTATTATGTCTTCCTCTGCAGCCATTTTTGGTTCATTCTCTGAGCGTGATTTTTTAACTGCCATATCAAATATTCGACCAACTTCATTTGCCCATTTTTCATCCATTATCTTCAAAAAGTGTTTTATTTGTTTAGTTTTGGAAGCATTATTTGCAGATGGCTGTCTATACTGTTCGGCTAAGGCATCTTTCTTTGCAGTCTCAGCGGCACCCTTAATGTGACTCCTTAAACGATTTGCAAGTCCACACTTAGCAACAGCTCCACTTTCTAGTTCATACCCTCCTTCTTCTAAAATGCAGTTTACCAACACACTGAAGTAGGCAGGATTGAAGACATCTTCTAAGCAATGGATATTATCACCTTCAATTTCTCGTATCCTCATTAGTATTCTTGACAAATCTGTAATGACTCGTGATACATAAACTCTCTGGAAAACAGCTCTTCTGGTTTTGTGGAATTCACTTGCATATCTCATTATTAATGGATCTCTGAGAGCCACATCTTTGGTTTTACGGGGCTTCATAATCTGGAGAACCTCTTTTATTAGTTCTGTGCTTGCACCTTCCACATTAATTAATACAGGCAAGGAATTTCCTTTAATAGCATCGACATTTCCTTGAAGCTTGGGTTGAGTAGCTACTAAGAACTCCTGGCAATGTTTTAAATGCTGTGAAAATTTACGTCGCCTGTAGTACCCTTCACAGTGAGCACACTGGACAGTATTATTTTGGTTGGCACTTTCCTTAAGTGAACGTTTCACTGGAATAACGGTTGCATCTCCCCCCTTGAAAAATGAATCCATTGCATTAGCTTGACTAAATTCTGCATTTCCTTTTTTCCTTAGTGTGTCTGTTAGTTTGGTCTTTAGTTGCTTTCTTAAACCAATGTCCTTTAATTTATTCAACTCTAGTAGTTTCTGGCCTTCAAGGGTATCGCGGTGCACATTTTCGTAATGTTTGCAAAATTCTTTCACTTTCTTCTTGCACTCAATGCAGTAGTTCTCTTTTCTTGATAGTCTTTTATTTCCAGCTTTCTTCAAGTTGCTATCCTTAGCATGTTTAGCAATGCTAGTATCATCACATAAATTTCTCCCTTTCTTTGATCTTACAGAATGACCTGAAGATAAACTAATATTCCCAATTACCTGAAACAAAAATGTATATTTGCAACAAATATTGTGTAAAAATGTATTATGTTTTATGATTGAAAGTGGTCTAAATAAAAAATAAAAAAATGTTTAGCTAGAATTATTCTTATTCTGATCAAGTGATGTAAAAGAAAGTAAGCAGGAATACTCTTTTTGTTAGTTTTATAGATAACTTATTGCTTATAATATTAAAATGTACAAACGAACAAAACCTAAAGAACTAAATTTTGCATTATATATGTGGCTCTACTGGAGTTTTAAATAAAAGGTAGTTCATTTTAATTTTTAAATTAATTTGTTTTAATAAAAGAAAAACTTATTTTGATTTGATTCTCCATCAGGCAATAGAACTGTATATAAGCGGATGAACTTTTCCTCAAACTTGTATATAGTCTAATAACCCAATCATGCAATAGGCTATATTTCTATACAAGAGAGAATCCGATTCAAAATCACTTGCGCAATCCCACTGCCATAGTGGACTGATTCAGATTAGAATACCAACTAGTCTTAAAACCCAAGGTACTAGCCGAACACCTGTCCGCTCGCCCTTCGTACAGCAGAAGTCAGTGGGAAACTGATCTGAAGACAGCCAGGCCAACATATCAGCGAGACTGCATAGTCCTTGGGTAAAGACCAAAGCCTTCAAGTTCTGAATCCATAATTCAAATAACATAGATATCTGAAAGGATGGACACATATCATAAATGTTTTCATCCACAGTGCATTTAATTTTGCTTAGAGTTTAGACTATTAATGATGTATCTTTATTTAAAGCTTTTTTAATTACTAAAATCGATGGAGTTCTTGTGAAATATATATTTCGATATTCATATTTATTTAATTTATAATTGTTGGTCTTCTTCAAGACATAATTTTTTGTTTAATAGGTTAAATTTATTTATTTATTTTGCATGCTTATAAAAGTAATCAATCCTAACAAGACAATCCAGAGAGTTAGTTAATATTTACATACCTTTAGGTTACACCTAAACGATACCATATGTTTTAAAGAAAAGAGACCACAGTTCTTTTTAAGCAATACTGTCAATAACTGAAGATGCAATATTTTTTGAAAAGTTTGGCCATTGTTGGAGTCTTTAAACTACTTACTTTTCGTACTTTGTCAGGAGAATTGATTCGATGTAGTAGATTTGAAAGATCCAATATTTGTCCCATATTAACTTGTTTAATTAACCTCTTATATTGAAGAATACGTCTAGCCTTCCTTTTCATTGTACTTTTGGAGCCATTCATTTTTGCTACATGTAATTCATTTTGATACATTTTTAGCTGTGTCTCCAACCACTGAATCACTGAAAAAGTTTGAATATCAGCATTTGAAATTTTACGTGGCATTAAAGAAAGTTAAATATGAAGGGACGACTATGCTGCAAAAGTGATTATACAATGTGTCTTTAGGAATTTGTTTGAATAGAATTAAAAAAGAATATCCTTTCATGATATTATATGACATAAATTAAAATGACAACTTCGTCATGATCACCTGAAGAAAACAGTTAAACAGTCAAAGGATTATTGGTTCCGGAGTAAAATCTTTTGTTCTTTATTATAATAACTAAGTACTATTGCATGTGACAAGTATATATTAAGCTAATCCAACCCAACCTATGCTATAATGTTTTTTTAGCTATAAATAAAATAGATATTGACATTAACCCTGAATTGAGGAAAACTGGTGTAATAAAAACATTTAATAGTCTAACAGAAATCATACTTACTGTTTGTATTTACTGGTGTCATATGGCATGCATCTGTCTGTTTTGGTGCAGTAGGCCTGTAATTGTCTTCTCTGAATAGAGCCCTGCGAACTGTAACAATTGAGAATCTTGCTTACTTATAACTTCACTGCAAATGCATTATAATAGATTAACATACTTGTTCTCACACTGAACACTAAAACTTTACAGATATACACTTCATGCATCACGTAGGAATATTCTGGTAGTTTTTATCTTCATTTTATAAAAAGTATGGTGAATAAATGCAAATATTTATTTTCCATGTACTTTTACTGTGTAGAAGGAATCGTTCTGTTAACAATTCCACCTCACTCTAAGCACTCTTAAGCCATTAGTGGGTAGTGAGTCACTTGTTTAAATTCCGTAACACATATCTGATCACTAATTATTGCAAAAACTGGAGGCAGCGTTACTTTATTCATATATTTACCTTAGTAATTATCTGTCCGACACTCCTTGTTTTTCATCGTTTTTATATGACGGCCGGCTGTTTGTACTCTGGGAACTTAGACAACATTAAAATAATTTAAACACATTATATAAAAAATACTTATACACACACTGTGACATATAAAGTTAAAATTACATATAGACAGTGGTAAAGGCATTCGGCACATGCTATCATGTTCAGTTCAAACTCGCACTGTCGGACATTACTGTCTTACGTTACCGTAGTTGGATAGCGCTGTTGGTCGGTCAGACTTATCTTGGTATTGCTGTCCAACTCCAAACCCAGCCAAACCAACCACAGCACTATCCACGCCACATCCAATCAGCCCAAAACTCACAAACTCGCCGCTTACAACATCTTTGTACACAGATTACTCAACATACCCATGGATATTGAAGACTACAATCGCAAATTAAATACAATTACTTGTATAGCTACATCCAATGGTTATGAAAACCATACAATAGACACACTCGTTAAGAAACAAATCAAAATACAAACAAAATGAATATTGAGTACACCTGACCTTCCAAAAATGAAGTAAATAACAATAGAATACACCAAAGCTCTAGAATTCCCAATACGGAACATATACCACAAAAAATGGTACCATGTCGCATATCGCACTTCCTATAACATCTGACAACTACTAAGATCACCAAAAACTTAAACTTCCAATAAATTTTATGGTAATGGCATATACAGAATAAAATCTGATGACTGCCCAAAAATGTACTTAGGACAAGCAGGACGTTCATTCCGTACACGGTTCAAAGAGCACCTCTCTTCATCCACATCAAATAGAATACAACACTCTAAATTTGCCAAACATCTTATTGACTCTAACATCGGATATACAGATATAAAATAAAAAATTTAGAAATAATACATAAATGTAGAAAAGGACCAGTGATGAACACCAGAGAGGAATACGAGATATTTAAGCAACAAAAACAGACCCTGATATTTTATTAAACAGCAAGTCTCAATTTCATTCACAAACACTACTTGATATACTACGTTGGACAACAATACCAAGAGGAATCTGACTGACCAACAGCGATATCCAACTACAGTAACATGAGACCCTAATGCCCGACAGTGTGAGTTAGAACTGAATGCGATAACATGAGTCAAATGCCTTTTGCCGCTGTCCTTATGTAATTTTAACTTTACATGTCACAGTACATATATTCATAATGCGTGTAGAAGTGTTTTTATGTACGTGTATTATTATGTTTATGTATGTGTTTAAATGTTTTAATGTTGACAAAGTTATCAGTTTGCGAACAGCTAAATATTTGTAAGTGACTGAATAAAAATAGTGGAAACAACCATCATATAACAACGATGCAAAACAAGGATTGTCTGACAGATCATAAATACGGTAAATATATGTTTAAAAAACAATACAGTTACGTTACCACAAATAAATACGGGTTTCTTTATTGTGCTCAGTAATTTCTTTACATTGACTACCAAAACAATACTGATCTAGGAACATTTAGACATGAAGCCAGATCATATGGAGAAGAAATCAAAGAACTGAATAGTTAATTTTCTCTAAAAGAGAAATAAAAAAAAATATCAATATCCAATCTGTTGCCTGAATTTACAAGAAAAATATTCCTACGGGTTATATTGTTAAAATTTCCTAAAAATACATTAAAATGAACTAGAGGAAGTAATAAACATACAAAATAAATAAATTTTAATACTGAGTTTCAATATTTAGGTTAGGGTTAGGATAACCGAATTTAAAAAAAAATTCTTTTTGGATACTAAAACTTCTGTTTTCATTGATATTTGTGTTGTAGTGCAAAAATGAACAAACTGCAATAGCAATTAATTTATTTGTTAAAAACAAGGTGTAGAAAATATAATTTATTAAAACTGATTTATATACATATAAATATATTACAGTTTTAATTTTGGAAAGAACACTTTGGTCATCATCGCCTGAAATTTAGTGCAAATAGTAAATATAACTTCCTATAACTTAGTGAAAACCTTACCTGTAGTCAATGGGTTGTTGGTCACTTGTTTCCTTTCCATAGCACACATCTGATCACAACTTGTAGCATTAATTGAAGCCAATGTTTCTTCATTGTGCTCAGTAATTTTTTTAAATTTATCCCCAAGTAATACCAATCCAGGAAAGTTTTGACATGAAGCCAGATCATCTGCATCGAAACCATGACTTTTCTTCGGAGAAGTTATCTCAGGATTCAACAGTTCATGCTCTATAAAGAGAGAAAATAAAAACAAACTTTAATTATATTTACAAACAAAATATACAAGAAAAATATTCTTACTGTTGGTATTGTAAAATTTCCAAAAATACTTTTAAATGAACTAGAGGAAGTAAAAGAAATCAAACAAAATAAATAAATGTTTATATTGAGATTCACTAGCTAGGTTAAGGATACCAGAATTAAAGAAAATTATGTTTGAAAACTAGAATTTCTGTTCTCATGAATATTTGTGTGTAGTGAAAAAATTTACAAGCAGCAATAATAGAGGTTTTTTTGTTTTTTGTAAAAACAAGGCAAAGAAAGTATATTTCTTTTAGAACTTATATTCTAAAACTTAGTGAAAACATTACCTGTAACTTCCTATAACTTAATGAAAACCTTACCTGTCGTTGATGGGTTGTAAGTAACTTGTTTCCATTCCGTAGCACACATCTGATCACTATTTGTAGCATAAACTGAAGTCAGTGTTTCTTCATTCTGCTCAGTATTTTCTTTAAATAATTGATCCCCAAGCAATACCGATCTTGCAATATTTCGACATGAAGCAAGATCACCGGGAGAAGAGATGTCAGAATTGAACAGGTCATGCTCTATAAATAAGAGAAGATAAAACATACTTTAATAGAACTATAAAATACAATATACAAATAACACACAGTATACATTATCAAATACATTCTGATGGATGATATTGTTTAAATTTTTGTCAAATACTTTATAAATGTGATACAGGAAATAATAAACAAATAAATAAATGTTAATACCGAGTTTCACTAGTTAGGTTGAGGAACCCAGAATAAAAAAAAAATATGTTTGGAATCTAGAATTCCATAGATATTTTTTGTATAGATATTTTTTGTTTTGTAGTACTAAACTGATCAAACAGCATTAGCAATTATTTTTATGAAAGGCTACAAAAGGAGTTTTCTAAATCACAAATGCAATCACCATAAAACATAGGAATAACAAATGGTATGAATTTAATAAATTCTATTAATGGTTTAGGATGGTAGTCTAATTTAATTTCAATAGAAAAACTTTTACAGTCATAGTATATCTAAATATTGTGTAGACTATGTGGAAATTGAACCTCCGTTTTTTTGCATATGAAGAAAGAGTTATACCACTATAGTGGTACCTATTAAGTTCAAAGTTCCTCACTTTGACTTACTTCGACTTGACTTAGGATTTTGACATTTTCTTTCTTTCTGTCAATAATATTATATTGTTCTGCAAATTGTTTTAATAAACTGGCATAACCGCAGTGATAAATGGTATGATAATTGACACCATAATCATATATATATGTTTATTTTGTAAATGATTTTACATAATATCATATGTAAAATGTTATGACTGTGTGTAACTGAATTTTACATATTTATCACATTTGATCTTGAAAAATAGTTAACCTATTGTGCTATGCATTTTATTGGAACAAAGTTAGTTTTATATATGATAAGTTAATTTCAATTGTATTTTCACAGCTTTATCTTATGTCTGGGCCATGGCTATGATCACTTAGATCAAATGACAGAGAGAGCTGGCTGAGAATTAATTAAGGGCTTATGAAATTAAACAACTACACAAATACATAAGATAAAATATATATTACCTTGTTCTGGTACTGCTACAGACATATTAATGTGCTGTACTTCAGTCAATTTACTTTTTTTGCTTTCTTTCTGTTTCTTAGGCAAACCTGCAATGTAAAAGAATTTAAAGAGTTTTTAAATATAAACTTAGACCCATGGTTAAAAGAAATAATTTTAAGATAAAGTACTTTAAGTTAAATGTAGCCCTATAGGCTAGTTACATTACTGATCAAAATAAAAGAAAACAGGAAAGACATATATACATAAAATTAATTGTAGTAAATAAATCTATGTAGGTAATATAAAACCAATCTATTTGTGAACTACTAATGTGCTACATAAATAAATATTGTTCTACATGGTAGGCTATTTAGCAATGTTCAGGATAAAAGTTAGTTAGGATCTGATGCGAAATTTTGTTGTAGGCCTAGTTAATGTTAGAATACTTCAAGTTGTAAATGAAAATGGAAGAACTTTAACTAGGTACCATAAAGCTACAGTTTTGCATGACCTTTCTCTCAATATTTCTTTAATATTCCATGAACTACAGTTCTCATTTGTGTTTTTTTGGTATCAGTGAAGTACGTAATTTAGTGTATCAAGTTATTATAATTTCTGTTAGTTCGGCCCAAACCTAATCAAAGTGGCTGAATATTATTAACTAAAGGCCTATTATGAAGCTGCATTTTGTATGTTTCTTTATCTTGTAATTTTGTCCTATATTTGTTAGCAACAGTTCTGATTTGTGTTTATAGTCAGTGAAGTGTGTAGTCATGATTACGAGTATGGTATCTCAACTAATTAGTAGCCTACCTACTGATTTCAGCTATGCTAGTATAGCACCAGTAAACCCATGTTGGTAATCTACTACACTTACCACTTAACGCAGCACATCTTTCGAAGGTAGAGGTAACTTTAGTATTTTCATGTTGAGGAAAGTATATTTTTTGACTGAATAATTTCTTGTCCCTTTTGGTTAACAATTTATCCATTTTTTTTATTCTTTCCATCTGTAAAAAAGAGTGTTTTGCAAGTTTAAGTAGTTTCTGTTCAAGGTTTTCCAGATTTAAGAAAGATAGACATATTTTACTGTATTTGAAAATGACTATTAGAGTTTCTCCAGCCATGTGGGCCTTAATTATAAACACAGAAATATATAACCTACCCATAGTTTGTTTAGTAATTGAGATAAATTACAAACAATCTATTACATACAGATTTTAGTTGGCCAGCATCTAGGACACATTTTTTTAAATACATTTTATTTAGCATACTGTAGCATTTACAGCTAAAGTGAACTATTCAAAGCTATTACTACTCATGAAAGCCTTTTAAAATCCTTGGTCTATCAGTACATTTTTCTATTCTGGCAGGCTCTTCTTTAAAATTCCTGCACATTATAAATCTATAGACTATCATTTAACATCTAGTATATAATGTAGGTGCGCTATTCCATTTGAGTATAAAGTTTAGGCCTAAGTTACACTATTATATATAATTTCTTGTCCAGGAGAGCATAGAGACAATTTTTGTTTAGTGTGTAGTTTCTTTTACATTTCTCCCAAAAATATTTTGTTTTACAAAAATAGAAAAAAAAAAACATTAAATTGGTAGGCTAAATAGAAATTTCAAAAGTTGGACCTTTGGAAAAATACCACAAATTTGTTTAGTAATGAATAAAAAATGTAGCAAAAATAATTTGTTACAAGAAACCATCAACAAAATGTTCACATAAAAAATTTTTTTTTTTTGGGGGGGCAGAAAGTAAACTTTAGCAAAATTGCAACAAAATTACATTGTATAGGCATATTAAAAAATCCACACAAATTTTAAAATGGAAAATTAAATTGGGTTCCATTTAAAAATAACGGATATCAAAAAAGTTGCTTTCTCAGTTCAAAAACAGAAAAAGTAAAAAAGAAGTTGATGTTTCTTCTATCTCTTCTAATTTGAATGGTGACGACTGTGTGAACGACATTTGCTTATTTGCTATTCTTCTCTTCTCTAATAAACCGGGCTTACTTCTTCCTAACCTATCCTAACAAAGCCTAACCTAACCTGACGTTACTTAATATAATATAGCAAAACCAATAGAAATTTGTGTTATTGAATTTAACAGCAAACGACCATCAAAGTGATTTTAAGGTTAGTACAGAGGAATGTAAAACACAAAACCTATCAGGCAAGGCGCTTATAAAAATGTTTTATAAACAAAAATAACAAAAAATTAGGCCTTTTTGGGGTTTTTCGTTTATATTGTAAAAAGTTAATTAAAGATAACGATAATTCTAATGGGACTTTTGTAGAGAATTAAAAAACTTGCAGAATCCTATACTCTAATACGAGCAATGTCTGTTTGTTTGTTTGTGTGTTTGTACGAGCAATCTCGAGATCCAGCGGAAGGATTTTGCTGAAAGTTTGGGATTAGAGGCTTTTGGGACTAAAAAATCGATTGGTGAAAACCACTACCTCAGGAAAACTCGTATTTTTCTGAAAAACTCATTTGAAAATTGAAAATTTTTAACATTGGGCTTATGGAGTTTAAAATCATCACATACATATGTTTATTGACTATAATAATAACAGTAATCAGCTGTTTCCTACATTATTTCCATTATCAGCTGATTTCAAGCTTAAAACAAGTTTTTAAATTTCTAACCTTTAAAATAGGTTTTTGTGGAGAACGACATCTGTTGAACTATTTTTATTTCGTATTAGAGTATAGGATAAACTGTTCATATGTACGTAAGTTCGAAAAATATTCATATTTATTCAGTATGCAATTTGTATTTACATACATTTTCCTAAAAAAAAAAATACCGAGTAATGCTCGGTCGCCCAGGTACTACGTTTTATAGATCACGATCGGACCATTTTTCACCGAGAAAAGTCGGAAAAACGCTGCAAATTAACCATTTTGCTAAAATTCATATGTTTGTTAATTTTAAATATTAAGGACAGCTCTTTCGAAAAATGTTTGTGTATTATGTGTACTTCAAACAGGCGGAAGATGAAATGTTTCGCATTATTAGGTTTTCCACAATTGCAATGTAAACAATTTAGACCAATATCTTGCATAATGCGCCGTATTAACCTGAGAGGTCCGATTTAAATTTAAAACCTGGATTCTAAAAGTATAAATTAAAACCTACAATTCGAATATCTTACATTTTTTAATAAGGTTGATAAAATATGATAGAAATGCTTCCGAAAATAGCGCGAAACGCACACATTTGTGTCCGACAGCGAGAGAAGCATAGGCAGTGGGGGTAACAGCCTGACGCGCGCACCTGTCTTTTACTCCTGGTATCCTCACTACCACTGCCTAGGTTGCTTAACCTAATTGAATATAGCTTAACATAACCCAAAATGGTCCAAAATTTGTCCAAACTTTTAACCACCGAACCTGTGTTCGAAAAGGTTTGGACACCATTATGCGTTTTAGACCATAAATAAAGAACGTCAAACTTTCAGGATTCGTAATGGGTTATTTGAATATTGGACAGTTATGTAAATTTTAGATACTATTTCGTTGACATATTAAAAAGATTAAATTAAAATAATAATAATTGGCTATTTTGTATGGAATTTTCAGATGTTTTTAATTTTAACCAGGATTATATTTTGCAACCCTTCACCCTTTGTCTTCACACGATCAATGTTTTTTCAAATATCCCTTATTATAACAAATTTAACTCCTAAATGATATTTTTTTTAAAATATTACCTACGATTATTCTTATAATTAAAAGTTTAAACCAAAATTCCAACGTTAATATTACGAGTTAGTGCATAATATAAGTACACTTCTATGCCTTAATATACAAATTGGTTATGGTGTAAGCGCATTTATAAAAGACCAGTTGTTTAACATTAGGATTAATTTTTGAGACTTGAGGAAATTTCTAACTAGAATTGTACATACATCTTACAGGCAATTAGGCCTATGAAGAACGTGGCAAAATTGGACATCGATATCGTATAATGCAATGCATTACTAGATATTCAAGGGGAAATGTGAGGAAATACATTTTTCCAAAACCTCGCTTCCTGGTTAGTTAAAGCAAGTATAAAGTTTAAGATCATGAGTTTTCTCAAAAAACCTACTTCATATTTTTTCGTAACACCAACAGTTTTTTATATATTGCAAACATCCAATAAAAAAACAAAGTATTGTATGTTATAATATCCTTAAAGCTAGAAAACAAAAATGTTTTACGTTTATTTCTTACACGATAAATATAAAAAATAAACCAGTTTTACATTTTGTAACGTTCTGCTAATAGGCGATAATGTATTAACAACCCCTAAAACTGTAAATATTAATTGAATACCACCTAGGAACGTGAAATTTGGTACACAATAGGGGCTAGAGGCGAACCAAGACAGGATTTAAAAATATTTAGTCTTTAAGGGTTGAAACAACCCATAAAACAATAAACATTGTTTGTTATACTTTCCTTAAAGCAAGAAAGCTGAAATTTTATACATTTATTTCTTAGAAGAAACATATAAAAAATAAACCAGTTTTACCATTTTATCACTTTCTGCTAAGGGGTGAAGATTTAGTAACAACCCCTTTAACTATAAATATTAATTTAATACCGCTAAGGAACGTGAAATATTTGGTTCACATATTGCTCATAATTGCTATAGGCGCTCTAAGATAAGATTTTAAAATATTTGACCTTTAAGGGTTGAACCATCCCCTAAAACAATATATGTTGTTTGTTTACTTTCCTTAAAGCTGACATTTTTACATATATTTCTTACAAAACATATATGAAAAGTAAATGACTTTTACATTTTGTTACTTGCTGCTAGGAGTGAAAATGTGTTAACAACCCCTAAAAACAATAATTATTAATATTCA
>JAGFPH010000748.1:324818-361544 GCA_018207615.1 Philaenus spumarius | reverse complement strand
AAAACAGATATATTAACTTATTATATTTATGACAGAGAATAAGATTAAAGCTTAAAACTTCGTCTTGTATACTATGTTTCAGAGCTTAAAATATAAATATTCATCAGTTCTATTATCGTCCAATACAACTGCAAGCTAAAATAATTTGAACACTACTATAGGCCTATTTAGGTGGAATGTAGTGAAACGATTTTGAATTAATGTTTGAATAGCTAATTGTTTCAGAGTATGTAAGAAACTAATCGTTTAAATGATAAAATTAAAAAATCTTTAACTTTCGTCCAGTTACATTCATGGTTGTCCAGTTACACAACTATTTCTTCATTATTAATGGCTTTCTTTGGCACTTGACTGATTTAAATACCTTTCATAATTTGTTGATGTCAGTGTGTATGACTAATAAATGTTTTAAAGTAAATGATAATTATTAAATTATCACTTTTTGTAAAGCAATTCAACCCTATCGTAGTAAAATGTTACAAAATTAGGTCCAAAGAGATATGATTTTAAGCCCTCCTGAAAGTTTTAGGATTTTGTTATGTAACAATTAACTAAAATAGACAGACAACCAGGAACAAGTGGACATATAATATACAACGTAGCCATAATTTAATGTAGAAATTTGTTTATATCGTCATAAAACTACTCGAAGCAGACTTGATTTGGCAAAGTCAGGTCTGTTAAGGGTTAACTTATTTACAAAGCTATGAATAAACATTATAAAAAAATACAATACTGTATGTTTATACCCAGTTCATAAATAAGTACGAAAGAAACATTCTGAGAGATTTTCACAATAATCTAACAACTGAAAGAGAAAATTCAAGAAATATTAATTTTTTACTACACAAGTTTAAAAGCTTATCAACAATTATATACCTTACTCAACAATTTTTAAAAATGAATATTTTTATTAAAATTCTTTTAAAAACAAAAAAAAACGTAATAGAAAAAAAAATTGGTAAAATTTTTAGTGTGTGGACTTTTTCCATCTGCTTTCTGAAGGAAGGTTATTAGTATAAACCCTTTTGCAAAAACTGCAGGTCTTTTTATTTGAAGGTGATTACCGACCTATTTTTAAAAACTGTATTCTAATCTTTAACTATATATTGTAGGATTTTATTCAATTGCGAATTTTGTATTAGTTTATGTTGTATCAAATACAATGTTTAATACACTATAATTGATATTATGTTTTTTTTTAAATCATCGACACCGACACCTTTACATCTTACCTCGGTCGGTATAAAAAGCAGTGTGTTAGGAAGCGAACAGTGGGACATGAGTTGCATTGTTCTTTCTCCTTTCAACTATTGCCCTCTCACTTTTAACTTAGAAGCGGCAACGCTGTAAATTGCTGTGAGGGGAAAACAAAGTCACTGCATTCAGGCATTATTATTTTCAACATGTGATGTAAAAGTGTTTATTAGTAGAATCATAGTAATACTATATACGAAAGTTTCAAGACCACTGTGGCAACAACTAGGCCTATTCAATTTATAAAATAAAACCTCAAAATCACAAACGCAAACAAAATGTAGTTAATGAGAAAGTCATTTTTATGGGTACCTAGTGCAATAAACACAATTAATTCATGAACTTGTTTTAGTTTTTGTGATTCGTGATTTACTTTATTCAATGAGTAGAATCTTCACATTTTTAAAGTCAGTTTAACACCTTTAGATTAGTAATGAATACGATTAATTATTATTTCGATTAAGTTAATATTATTTTACTATAACGTTTAAAACTCTTTAAAATAATTTTTACTTTAATTGTTATGACCTATATATTGTGAACTATTGTTGATTCAATTAGATAGGCTAAAGGTATAGTTTTGTTTCAAAGGCGACACATTCTTCACGTTCCTATATACAGTCTTTAACCTATAAATTTGGTATAATTATAATTTGGTATTTCGAAGTCTATGTCATCACCTCAGTGACAGTTACAAGTACAAAGATTTTGTACTTGTTTTTCGTTCTCTGAAGCCAAACACAAGGGTAAAGTTTACTTCTTAATATAACTTAAAACTGACTGTTTTATGAAACACTTTTAGATACGGTACCTTTACTGCAAGGAGTGGCAAAAACAAGAATAATGTTGCAAATTTGTTTACAAATTTATACACCTATAATTTAGAAAAAAAATCAGATGTCAAATAAATTTGAACTTTTATCCATTTATAAAATATATCTTGGCCATAAAGGTTTCTACAATAGAAAGATTCTAGTTTAACTAGAAGGAAAGCAGTCTGTGCTTTGGGATGACCCAAACATGTTTATATAGGCCTAAAGTTGAACTTTTTCCTTTCGTTACTAAACACTAGGGGCTCTGCCCCTGGACGCTTCGCTTCGTTCGCAGTTGGAAAATTCGCTAATGAATCTCGTTAATCTTTGGCTCGTTTGTACATTGGTTTGTAAAATTATGAAACCAGGCTTAAATATATTAACGGTAATTACAAGATTAATTATAACCTCAAATACATGCTTTAGAAACATAAGAAACTTTCATTACGATTTTAGTCCTAGTTCTACTATCTTCTGTCAACTAATGTTTTGAAACCAGGACTAAATATACAGTAGTAAACATAACCTCAATACTATGTTTCAGAAATGAGCCAGGCCTATATTACAAAATTGACTATTAGAATTTATCCATTTTTGCCAAGTTTACTTTTTTTATAAAATAAATTGTTAAATCAGAACAATTTATTCTAATTCTAACGTGCTAAAACAGTATAAATTAGATTGTTTTTTAATAGTAATTAAAAACTATCCAATGAACAGCTGATTTAGGATAATACTCAATCTCATGGCTTGTTTATAAACAGCTGTTTTGATTGCTTTATTTACTATTTCGTTGTAATTTTGTAACCAACATGGCAACCCATAAGACCCTATGTTAAAATTTTTCAACTTTTAAATTAGATTTTCTAAAAAAATTGCGTTTTTACACGAAATACAACTATATGGGTGTACTTAAAAATCAATACTACACCTAAATACAAAATTTCTTTGAATTCGTTACAGCCGTTTTCGAGATCCACGACAGATACAAACAAAGATAGATACAAGAATTGCTCATTTAAAGTAATAGGATGCTTGTTCCTTGAGCTAATAACTTTGTTAATTTTACTTCAATCATTTTGTTTACTTGCAAAACTGGCATATATGAATTCTTTAAACCTTTATCTACAAAAAAGCTATGGAACACTTTTGAATGAGTTTAGAATAAACGTGTTGACTAAATGATTGAAATACAAAAACTTGGACTATTTTTTTACAAATTTGAAGTTTACGGTCATTTTGTGAGCTTATGGTTTGAGATACGGAAAAAATCAAGAATACTATTTTGTTGAAAATCTAATTTGCTACCCGCAAAATATTAGTTTTTAAATTCGACTTACAGTTAAGACACAAACTGGCTTTGGAAAAAAGCTTACACTGAGAGCTTACAATTCGATCACTTAAGTCAATGGAATAACTTTACTAACTTTTAAATTAAATCAAGCAATAGCGAAGTATTGCTGGGTCCACTAGTTTACTATAAAAATAAGTGTTACATACTGTATAACAATTAAATATTGTTTAGAAATTAAAATGATTATTTTATAAATAATGTTTGGTGCCGTTGTTGAAGCTGAGCAAAATAAATTAAAACATTTGTGAGCGTTGCATTAACTTTGAATGCTTCACGTATTGTTGCTGTCCCTCCAGTGGTGGGGGAAGCGGCTAGGCCAGCCGGACCGTATTCAATACACGCAGCCAGCGATCCAGTGTGTTTATACATCGATGGAGGCGACTGCTTTCTGTTTGCGGACGTGATATTTCCCTATCAGCATCTTACTGTTATCTTCAAGATAGGCCAATATACTTATTCGTTTAAAAAGCTTCAGGCTTAACCATGACCTGTTACATTACTCATCATATCTTTTTAGTAACTACTTCAAATCAATTTAATACAAGAAACCATATAAATTTAATATTTCCCATGTAATTTGAAATTTTAATAAAATGGTTCTTCTATTATAAAACCAAGAATGGACACAGAAACTTTCAAGGTGCGGCTATACAGACACGTCACGTCCATTCCCGTAATTTTAGGTAGGGTGGCTATACAGACGCGTCATGTCACGTCCTGTCCAGTTGCAAAAAGAAGCGCGCGCATTACATCTTGGCTTTCCAGGCCAGTGGGTCACTACTTCACTATTTATGAAGATATTGAAGTCAAAAGGTCTGAAGATATTAGCCCAGAGACCTTATACATAAGGTCTCTTATACATGTATAAGGTCTCTGGGATATTAGGCTTAAATAGACACTTCCAAAATCAACAAAAAATGGACAGTGTTTATTTCCTTTATCTTCGACACACTTATGGCTCCCTATAACCTTGAGAAAACCTGCGCAGGGATCATGTCAACCTCTTTGTCATTTTATATTTTACAAGTACACTAACTGGTTGACTTTGCATAACTTTTTATTATTTTTATTTACGGTAATTTGTATTGCATTGATAGCGTATGTCATTGATTTTAAAATAAGCCAGATATTTCTTCTGATATAAGTTTTATTTTTTCAATTTTCAAAGTAGAAAAACAGTTTTGTGGGTGATATAGAAAGCTGCAATATTATGAAAAAGATTAATAATTTAATATAGGGCATAATCCATATTTTGAAAAAACTCCGTTCAAATTAAAATTTTGTGATTGGCCTCAGCCTAGATGCAAACAGCGTTTTTTATTATTGTCCAAAATAGTTGCAAACTAGAATGATTTTAAAATAACCTCCCAGACATTAGTACTTAGGCATTAGTTATGATGGAATGTAGTCTAATTAATACGAATTAAAGTTTGGATAGCTATTTTTTCAGAGTAGGTAAGGAACTAACAATTTAATTTGTATAATTACTTTTTTTCCTTGTCTAATTACTGTCTTACCGGTTTCGACATTACAGTGTCATTTACGAAGACTAACACAACTGCCCACAAGTACTTGTGTACGAGTTTTTAAGTACTGTATATATATGTTAACGATCCTTTATTGGTGAATTGTGTATTATTGTGACTAGATGTGATTGATTGTTTGTTTTAAGTGTTAGTCTTGTAATGTCGAAACCGGTAAGACAGTAATTATTGGACAAGGAAAAAAGGATCATTTGAAGGTTAGTAGTAATACTATACAAATATGTATTACTGATACAGGAAAGTAGGAACTATATATATAAAATGTATAACAATTTAAATAACAAAACTTCACCATTTTTAAACCTAACAAGTAGTTGTAGCCTATTCCTTATGCATGGTCTTATTAAAGATTTTTCATGATTCCTAGATGTTTTTTGGCACTTGACTGTAGTAAAATACCTTTCATAATTTATTCCTATCAAAATGTGTGGCTAATAAATGTTTTAAAGTAGTGCTTTTAATTATTATTAAATTCATCATTTATTGTTAGACAATTAAACAATTGTGCAAAGTCGTTACAAAATTAGATCTATGTAGAATCAATTTTCAGCCCTGCAAAGAGTTTTTAGGATTTGTTTATGTTACAATTAATTAAAATAGACTTAGACATAATATAACGAAGCAAGAAATGCATGTAGAAATATATTTATAACATAATATAAGAGTATTGATTGCGAATTTGATTTGCCAAAGTCAAATATGTTAGACTTAGTTTAATTAAGAAAGTTATTAATTGAAATTAAAAAAAAAAGACAATACATTTATAACTGCCTGATAAATAAGCATGAGAGGAATATTCTGAGAGATTTTCACGTTAATCTGACAAGAAAAAAAGGAGAAATCAAGAAAAAATACCTTTTTATACTCTATTTTTCAAAACATTAAGAAATATATTCCCTTGCTAAATAATTTTTTAAAAGTGAAGATTTTTATAAAAACTCTTTCTAAAATAAAAAGAATTTATTTCAGAAGGTATAAAAGCATTAAGACAGTACCGGTATATTTAAAATTTGTATGCATACAAATACTTAATATTTTATTAAAAACTGTAAACTATTACATTTTATGTTATACATCTTGTAAATGTTAGTTTATATAAACTAAATCGTTCGGTTTTCAAGGGTGCGTTGTACCACTAGAGAGAATCCTCAGCACGATGTTGAATAAATCCACTAGGAGCGCTGGCAATCAGTCTAGCAGTGAGGAGGCGGAGCTAAAGAAATAAAGAAATGATTGACAAGGTTTGGGTTTCACCTTTGTCCAGACTAGACGTACAACAAGACAGACACAAGTGTACTTACTTTCCTTGTTAGCCATACTGTTAGTGTTAGTAATAATTAATTATCACTTAGCAACGCAGAGAAGGCATTCAAAACACATGTTTAAAAATAAGGAATTAAATAACTGAATTCGTTATTTTGTTTCGTACTTAATAATACATACAAACTGTTTACTAATGTTGCAAAATGTTAGTTATTATTAATTTACAAAGCAATTAAATAAAGTATGAAACATGGGCTTTTGTAACACTTGACGAAACGTTCGACCTTTATTCGTTCTTGTTCTGAGTAAAAAAATCAATTTTTAAAACTATAAGTGCACGTTTTGTTGACACTAATATTTTTAAAACGTAGGCCTTCCTACACATCTGTATCTATAATATTCAAATAGTCATTTAATTTGTACTATGAAATGTCTGCATATTAATAGTGTCGGTTTTATAAAATTTGATGTATAATAATTTGGCTATAATAATACAATAATTTACAACAATTAATTAGTTATAGTTATATGATTATGGCACTTAAGATCGATCATTCAATCCAAATTAAACCCTGGTTTTTATCATAAAAATTATATACTGTATGTATGTATTTTGTTACAAAAACAAGAAAAGAAAAAAACCTTTAAAATTAAACATCCATATCACATCCAGAATTCCATTTACAATTAATTTTCTGTAAGTTTCTTTAGAAAAATGCCTTGCAAAATTACCTGAACCTACATTTTCTTGTTAGGTTAAGTTGAATAATTCTGGTAAAGTGCATCCTCCTATTTCATTAATTTTGTAATTTGTCTTTGAGCCCCAGTAGGCCTACAACACTCATGTTTTAGAAAGGAGTAAATTTACCTAATTTGAAGATAAGCATAGCCAATTAGGCCTACTTTAAATTCGGAATCTATGAACAAATAGGTATAGCTATAGGCCTATTTTGAAATAAATAATTAACTTACTCATATTTCATTTTGATGAGAAAAAAAAACATTATTATTTATGCATTATGAAAATTATTATTTGTACATACATTTCCTAAAAATATAACCGACTATTGCGCTATAGGGTTTGAAACTTAAAACTCAATCCGTTATCAAAAAGAGTTTTATTGCTTCTGCACTGACGGAACGAAAATATCAATCAATTTTGAACAAATAAAGATAGAATTAGGTAAATGTAATTGGATTGACATTCCCAAAACGAAAAATGTTAACGTTGCTTTTTCAAAATTTGATTCAGTTTTAAGAAATAGTGTCGTTACCTAATAATTCCAAACAGTTGCTGATGTCGAAAAAATTTCACAAAACTAAAAAATCATAAGTCCATCGATTACGGAAATATTTTTAAAACAATTAATATACGCTATAAAATAAATCAAAAACTAAAGTGAATACCTTACGATCATAACTTTAATCATTATGTTCGGGAATAAACTTGTAGGTTGATTAAGGATATTGATTAAACAAAGATTAATTACTTTTTAAACACAAAGGAAAAAGTAAGGAGCAATGACATATAAAAAATAATATTACTAGAGAAATTAATAGAAATAATGTAGACAACATTATTGGCATTTCTTCTGGAAGACCCTATGTGTATTGCAAATGGGGAAAATACACTGCCCGTATATTTTCATAACTCACTGAAATTTAATTAAAATAATGTCGACAAGCTTTAATATCTGTACTATTTTTTCATAGAAAATGTTGAATGCGATAAATTTGAACAATCAGATAGTGACGAAAAGATAATGAAGAGGAATTTAAGCTAGAACAAAATGTCAACATAGACAGCTCTGATGATAGTGGCGAAAAAAAATGATGACTATGATACGGAAGCATTAAACGAAGGAATCAATTGAATTTTTGTCAAAATAAAGATGAGCTTTTTCGTATAGGCCTATTGTTCATATCTATTAATAAAATACAAATTTAAATAACTAGCATTAAAATAATCTAAATTGTCGTTTTATGTTTTATCTATACTAATATTATAAAGAGGTAAAGTTTGTTTTTTGTTTGTTTCTTTGTTTGTATGTAGGGGGTAATCTCTGGCACGACTGAACCGATTGAAAAAATAGTTTTACTAATAAAAAGCTACACTATCCCCGAGTAACATAGGCTATAATTCATTTCGATAAAAACATTTTTTTATTTCAATATTTGTAAATTTAGTCGGAAAAAATTCGTATGTTAGGCCTAGAATGATTAAACAACGTTCACATGTATTTACATTCATTACCATAGCAACTAATTGAATAAAATAACAGATAATATAGCTGTTAGCTCCAATATTTCCATTAACAGCTGATTTCAAAATTTGAAGCAATTATTTTTGTATTTCTTAGGGTTTTAACGTGTAGACCTGAGCCTTGCTGGTTCTTTTAACCATTGGGGGTTGGCGTGCGAAGCACGCAGGGGTCTCCCCTAGTTAATATATATTTTGATATATAATTTAAAACCAAAACGAACTTAATCTAAAACCAAGTATGAAAAATCTATAACAAAAACGTCATTCACAGTAAAGTGGCAATACTTATGTTAAATTAATACAATACTGATTCAAATTGAAACATAGGGTAATTTTATTGTTTACAAAACTAAAAATTGCAGTCAGCTGAATGTTTGTGGGTTTAAAGATCGTCAGTTCATTAATCAAAGTGACTATGCAACGATGAGATGCACTGAGCGCGCAGCATGTTTATGTCGCTGACTGACGAACTTTCCCCCGGTATCCACACAGCTGACGATTTTCTTTATTATTAAAAATGTATCAAAATTCAGCTGTATAAATTTCATGCGGTATGAAATGACTTTATATTTAAAATGGTTTGACATGTTCATATACGTGACTGACGTATAATCCCCCAACAGCTGATTATTATTTTTTTGTTGTAAACGATTTAAAATATTATCCCATCAATTTTGGCGCGGTATAAATCACTCGGAGCAAAACAATTTTTGACAACTTTCACATGCTCCCATTTTGAGTTCCACCGCGGGTGCGGCAACTGACGCTCATTTTGTTCAGTATTGAATATTAATCAACTGCTATAAATTAAATTTATTCGGTATAAAATTCCTCGAAAAAATGCAACGCTACCTCCCGTACTAAGAGTTTGTTTTAATCTTTCTACTCTTCCTTCTTGTTGACAATGCTAGACCTGATTTCTTTCTAGAACGCTGTGACGGCATTTTATAAATCTTATATTGTAAAATAAACAGTACAAACAGATATTACGCCTACACACTGGATGCTCGCAAAAATGTCGGGAAGACAGACAAAGTGGGAGGAGTCAACCTTGAAAAGTCTTACGCTAGTCTGTTTCACTTAATTGACGCACTACCGCGCCACTTTACAGTAGCAAGAATATCGCTTGCAAGCACTTGCATGATTGCAAAGTACCGTCTTATTTTTTATTTTATCTATATCAATTCAACTGCAACATTTTCAGAAAACTTCAATGTACAATTTGTAGGACACAAAATGTGTTCAAACGACTTCATGTTTCCAAGTAACTCAACTGAAAATCAGGTTTTTCGCCTACTTATAAGCTAATTATCTTTAAGTAAAATAGATAATTTCCATTGTTTAGCACCTACAAATTATAGTTTAAATGTTCATTAACAACTTCCCGCAAATTTCAAAACATTATCTTCAAAATTGAATGAATGATATCTAAGATTGCAGAGGGCTGCATAGGTCTGTTTCTTCCTGGTATGGCGCACCCTTTGGGTGAGTGGTTAAGGGTCGGCTCTAGTAAAACAGAAAGCAACCTGCGACTCCCTATAGCGGTGGTAGGTCACGCGGATATTGCTCATCCTAAATCCATGTAAAACCCGCAATTATTCAAATAGCGTTTTTAAAAAAATACCCAACTCTTGGGGACAAAATTCTTCATCCGAATGGCTTGGTAATTTTTCGCTATAATTGATAGTTACAATGTAAAAAATATTTAAAATCACCCTATAGCGGCGGTAGGTTACACGGACATTGCTCAGCCTAAATCCATTTAAAACCCGCAATTGTTCAAATAGCTTTTTAAAAGAAATACCAAAATCTTGGGGACGAAATTATTTAGGCGAATGGCTTGGTAGTTTTCGCTATATTTAATAGTGACAAGATAAAAAAATATTAAAAACCAATGTTTTAAATTGTTAATAAATATTAAACAAAATATTTTTCTTAGTTTTTAAAAAGCCATTTGCATGCATATTGGCCTTAGCTTTAAAATGACATATCGTTTATAATTTTCCGATCAAAAATAAAGGAAAAATTTGGATTTTAATTTAACATTGGTCTTATGGAGTGTCAGCCAACATGGCCGACAGCTAGAGCCGACCCTTAACGTCGGAGACTACAGTTCTATTAAGTTTTGACGATTCAATTCTATAAGAGAAAGAAAGTGGTGCTAGGGGTTGATGAGTCACTGCCAGCGCTGCCCGGCGGCTGCCGTGCTAAGCTCGTTTTGGCGACAACAAAACTGGCTGACTTTTCTCCATAAGCGTTGCGCTTCTTATAAGTTCTGTATTCATTGCTTATACCAATGAATACAGAATACTATAAGAAGCACAGGGGTATAGGGAAAAAGTCTACGATTTTCAGCGACTCGAAGACAATAGTTGGGCGTTTCACCAACAGGAGCACTAGCAGCAAAGCTTGACTGTACCAGACCTTTTTGATCCGGACTGTACAAAAAATATTTCTGTCTCACTTCCTTCACGCAAAACAAACATTTGCAACTTTCACTCACTACCCCTGTCAACAACGGACCCTTTCTTAAACTGTTTCCTAGTTACTCGTCGTTTGACACCAGCTATGTGTTTCCCTGTTAATATAGTTTAAAATAAGTAATTCAATTAAATTAAGTTATTATTAGTATTTTGTTTTTAACCCTGCAACCGGCAGATCGCACGAAACGTGGCATCATGAGAACACATTTGTAACGCGTGATTGTATTGAATATTTGACCCACTAAAAATCTTCCAATCTCAAAAAAAACAAACACCATTGGAAAGGTAATGTTTCAAACTTTAATTTTTGTATTTAACATTTCTTTCTAAAACGTATATTTACGTATGTAATCATCGTTTCAAAATTTTAGTTTTCTGTAAACGTTTTGCCGCGCGTGAAATACGAAGCAATTATGCTCTATTTTGTCACTTTTCTAAAGCTGAATTGGGCTCGACCGGGATATTTTGACAATAATGTAGAGATACATTTGGATTCGTATTCTGGATACCTTGGATAGTATTCTGTATTCATTGCTTTTACTCTGTTAACTTCAGGTTGGCGATGAACCCTTGGCTACCTGCTATAGACCCATCCGTCCCCTCTCCACTCCCTTCCTGTTTCAATTATGAGTCACCTACTGGATTTCCCCCTACTCAATTATACTTTTTTTTTGTAATTCACAATTTCAAATTTTATAAGGATATTTATAAAGTTTGTAAAAAAATAAGAAAAATGATATTAAACACGACGTTATTATGTTTGTAAAATCCATTTATGTAACCACATAAATTCATTACATCAGTCTTATTTAACTTTGTTAGGAAATTAAATATAAATAACAGTATTGAAACTACAGTATTTACAAACGTATTAACGTCGTGTTTGGTATCATTTTTCTTATTTTTTCCGAACTTTATAAATATCCTTACAAAAGTTTGAAATTATGAGTCACAAAAAAAGTATAATTGTGCAGTGGTAAAGCCATAATTGAAACAGGAAGCTACTGTGAGAGGGGACGGACCGGGTCTGTAGCAGGTAGTCAATGGTTCATCGCCAACCTGAAGTTGACAGAATATAACTTTTAATAAACTTTTGGCCCATTAAAAAAATTAATTAAATTTCTCGAAATTAAATAATATGTTTTAACAAAATTTTGATGGTAACTTAGATTTTATAAAAGGCTTATCTTCTGAAAGTTCCGAGTGTGTAGGTCGTTTCCCAAAAAAAGAAAAATAATCAAACATTTTTTTAATTTGATCGGTATTTCTCAATTTTTTAAACAAATTATTAACACATTTTAACTTACGACGTCTCAAATTAAACTTGTTTCTATTCTAATAGTGATCAAAATGTGAGATACTCATTGCTAATACTCTCTGAACAGTCTTTTAAAAAAACGATTTTTCACATAAATTCATTGTTTAAACGATGTTCTAAGTTACCAAAATTGGACTCCTTGAAATCATAAATACGCTACCCATAAATATATCGAGTTTTGCACATGACTAATTGAATCGAATAATTACAATATGCTAGTTTTCTAATTTTGCTAGACTACATTGGCGTTAACCATTAAGTAGTATAGGTTTTTCTTTAGTAATTTACTTGTTTTATTTCCAAAATTACGATGTTATGTGACATTTCTAAAAAATGACTGAAAAAAATTACCTATTTCACTCAGATGAAACCGAGTAGGATTGCTAGTATTTTATAGTAATTTAAATTCCATAGCGTTTTATTGAATTGCATTTTAGAATCAAACCTATAATTTTCTTACAAGATTACACATCAGGTTTTGTACATATTCATATTTACCTTTTTGTTCATAAAAGAAGAATTTTATTTCAGAAATTTTGTTTTAAAATACATAGAAATTAGAAATTTGATGTTTAATTTAACAAATTATAAAGTTACTTACCCGGGTAACATTAACATTTAAAAACATTTAAAAAATGTTTTGTTTAAACTTATGCCTACCGGTAAGTCAAACAAATGTAAATATTCGTGTTCATTCTTTTAACATAAATAGAACACAAATTTAAAAAAGAAATAGTATAAAATCTTGGCTTAATGTAGGTCAAATAAAAAACAATAAAGGTGTTAACTTCTATCTGATTAAAACATATTAAGGCGAACAGTATATTAGGAACACTCTTTATTTGTCCTATTCTGATGTCATCAGAATTGGTACACAAATCCTCAGGAATGGCACATATATGAAAAAATATCCTCAGAAAGAGAGCAATCGTTTATATATATATATATATATATATATATATATAATCCAAATACCACTCACTGACTCATCACGAAATCTTAAAAACCACCAAACGGATTGGAATGAAATTTGGTATGTAGCTTCCTCTAGGGCCCTAGGTGCTCGCTGAGAAAGGGTTTTTTAAAAAATTTGAAATTTTAGGGGAGTTTTGGGGGGTAAAAGTTACTAAAAAAACCACCGAACGAATTAGAATGAAATTTGGTATGTAGCTTCCTCTAGTTCTCTAGGTGCTCGTTAAGAAAGGTTTTCAAAAAATTCAAAATTTTAGGGAGGGGAGGCTTTGGGGGTGTCAAAGTTACTAAAAATCCCCATATTTATCTTTGATTTGTCTCTCCGAGCAAAGCCGGATCGGGCAGCTAGTACAGTATATTTCCGAAGTCTGATTGCCCTATCTTAGCCTTGGTCAAGAAGCAGGAAGTTTTCACCAATAGAACTAATGCAGAATATTAAATGTAAGTCCTCTCCTGGACTGTGCATTACTTAATGGCAACAAGTATCACACTTTAAAAAATACAGTATTACAAGTTTTGCTTTGAGTAGTATTACTATTTATTATTTGCGTACCATTAAATTAATAAAACTTTATAGAGAGGGGCAAAACCGGTATTTTAATAGATTCTAAAAAAATAAAAAACAAAAAAAAATGGAAAACTTAATTTATTTCACTTATACTTTTTAATAATTCAAAGTTGCAATCATTACGAAATCCCAGGTATGATTTAATAACATCACAAGTAATAGAATAACTACCCATGGTTGCTGTGCGTAAGTTACTTAAAATCATAAATTCTTGCTTTAAATTTATGTATTTTCTTAAACATTGGAAAATTGCCGAAGTGGTTCTTTTACCTAAACCAGAAAAATCGCCATACGAAGTTTCGTCCTATCGACCTATTTCTGTATTACCTATTTTGTCGAAAATACTGGAAACAATAATTCTGAAGAGGTATACAATGAAAGTCGTCCAAAACTTGAAATTAATCCCTACGCACCAATTCGGATTTAGAGCGAAGCACTCAACAATTGATCAAGCCCAACGCATTACTAATGTAATTGAGAAAACGTTTGAAGAAAAGAAGGTCTGTGCAGCTGTCTTTCTTGATGTGGCACAGGCTTTTGATTGAGTTTTGCATGAGAGACTGAAATATAAACTTAATCAGTACCTTCCCCGACAGTATTTTGAAATTCTCAATTCGTATATTACAGATAGGTACTTTCGTGTTAGACACGATAACAAGTTTTCAAAATTGGGGAAAATAGCAGCAGGAGTACCTCAGGGAAGTGTCCTTGGTCAAACCCTTTATTTTATATTTACTCGCGTTATACCTCAGGATAATAATACCACCATGACAACCTTTGCCGACGATATTGCTGTTTTAGCTGTTGGAAAAGATGCCGACGTGGCAACGGTTAAATTGCAGAGAGCAGTAGCTATAGCGTAAATGAATGGACCAAATACTGGCACATTAAAATAAATAAAAACAAATCTAAGTTTATCCATTTTACCAATAAAAAGCAAGTTCAAATACCGCTTATAATCAATGACAAAATATTATCCCATTCAAATACTGCGAAGTATCTTGGCATGACCCTCGATACCAAGCTGAAGTGGAAGGAATATGTCGAGAAAAAGAAAGAAGAACTGAATATAAAATATAGGCAGATCTACTGGCTGATAAGAAGAAACTCTGACCTATCGGTCCATAACAAACTCCTAATATATAAGCAAGTGCTAAAGCCTGTATGGTGCTACGGCATTCAAATTTGGGGATGCAAGAAGTTGACAAATATTAATATAAAACAAAAGTTTAAAAATAAAGTCCTCAGAGATATAGTTCAAGCTCCATTGTACATCCGGAACAGTGATCTAAACATGATCTTAGTGAATGATGAAATAAAGAAGGTAGCCCTTAGGCATAATCAACGTCTCCATTTCATGTTAATCTAGCCATGCAGACAATGACTGACATTCACGTTGTTCGCTCCTCAATAGAACCAAACTCAAGGATTTGGCTCGGCAAGAATAACAAAACTTCGTATTAAAACAAGAGCTAATGTATAAAAGGTAGGAGTCCATAGCCTATAGGTAGTTAGTGGAATTTATATTTATTGTTCAGCCACTTAGACGGTAGTGCTAAGTGCTAAATATTTTTATTTATTTTAACCACTTAGACGGTAGTGCCCGAATATCGATGGGTTTTCTTCTATGTAACATTTATGAAATAAATGTACCAAATTTAGCTCTCTAACTTCAAGGAAAGCAAAACAATTAATATTTATTGTTTCAGAGGTTGGTATAACCGTTTTCACCCCTTATACTCAAATAATCAAAATGAGAAGGCTCTAATTTGTATGATGTATAGTAATAATTTGTATTTCTTCACAATCAAGATAGCCTACAATACAACTGATAATAGATTATAATACAAATAACAATAACACATGCCTACACTTGATTTGCAGGTTTATCGACTAGTCAACGACAATCGAAGTGTGGCACTGAAGCTCTCGCTTATCTCCACACCCTTTCAGAATTTCTCATACTATCTAGAAAGGTTACTACCCCTGCGAGACCATCTCCATGTTGAAGGCACAGGTTAATACCTAGTGGTGCTCCTTCCCTCCGCAGTACTCGTGTCGGCAGGGTTACCCCTGCCACGTTTGACGAGTCACCGTCAGGTACGCTTACGCGTAGCCCTACCTCACGCCCTGCCTCAAGGATGCGCCCGTTGCCCATTAGGATGGGATCGAGTAGCTTCCAGGCCGCTTTAAGGGCGGAACTCGTGAGGCCAAGTCCCGCCGGGGCATGCTCCAACGACCACCCAGCGCAGCCTTCACTGTCGCCGACTGGTGCAGTAGCCTTCAGCCAGAGGAGAGAACAGCCAACACCGAGTGGTATGGCTGGGCCATCTGGAGGAAGGATTCACTGCAAGGAGGAGTGAAGCCTGAAACCTACACTTGATATCGGAATAAGAATAAAACAAAGATTTTCTTTAAATTCAAATGCATGCTATCATGAGAAGAATAGGCAATCCATAGGCACATGTGCTCGAGTAGGATTTACCATCATTACTTTTAAATCTACAAATTTAAGGAAAAAAGAAAGAAAGAGATCAGCCACAGTGCCGCCATTACCATTCAAAAATATATCCAGTGCAATGGATGCCTTAACTATAAAACTAGCTTCCAGACTGGATAAAGAACACAAATTCACACTTGTATACACACACTCTTATACATAAACTCATCTACACACACGCATGCATGACATAGCCTACATTTCAGAACAACATCAACAGGTCCACACTTTATGTCTCACCTCAAAATTAGCTCAATACTTTCCACTGAATACAGCCAATTTCACGAATTTTAAAAACTGGGTAAAATGGTTTCTTTTTTGACCGTCTACTGGTAATGAATTCATTTTCAGTATCAAGGTCACTAATTGATTACAATAAATATTCTTACCTTGTTTCCGTCAAGTGACCTCTTTTTTGTATTTGTGACGAGTTTCAGGACTTTTATCCCATCTTCAGACACAATATATAAATTACTCAACCGAGGTCGTCAAACATTAAAATTAGTTACACGAAACACACTTAACACATTTCACATTAGATTAATTAAAATAAAATAGTACAGGCATTGAAATAAGTGTGTAGTCTTGTTACTTCAAAACTGGACGTCAGTTTGTTGTGTTTGGTTGCGTTGTCCATTTATATTTTGCAACTAGCTTCGCTCAGCAACCTTCTCGTTTTCGCAGCTCATTGACCATCTACAGTTGCTGCGAAGCAAATGCAAACAGATTATCGTATACTGTGATATTTTCACTAGAACACCGGTAGATTAAGACAGATGCAGTAGAGCAAGAGTTTTTGCGAGAATTGCAGGAATCGATTTTTATATAATAGATATCCGCGACACTTAAATTTGTATGATTTGAAAATTATTCTGAAGTTATTTAACTGTTTGCAGTGTTACCTCTGGCCCCAAAATGAGGAATTTTGCGGGGAACATGTGAAATCAAAGTACTTAAAAGACAACGCCGGAAATATTTTTTAGAATGACTCGAACCAAAATGGCAGAACACAGTGAGTTTGAGATTTTGTACTGTAATTAATTGTGAAAAAACACAATCAAATATGTGCTTCAAATTTCGTATAAGGACTAATCTTTGGAAAACACACGAGTATGTGCGAAGCTTACTTCCCTGTCCGCCGAATTGAATCTGATTCCCATAAGAGCAATGCTACAGAATAAGTAATTTTTTCCGTTAATTCATGGAATAAATTTAAAAATTTGATTCATTTTGAAGTACTGTCACATGCGGATGTTGATTGCTGAATATATTTTCAAAAACTGTTTTATTGTCTTCATAAAAGTATGATATAAATAGTAAAAAATAGTAAACTTTATTAATTTTTTACTCAGTTGCAAAAAGAGATATCGCAAAAATCCTTAGCAATAAATACACACAATCTATTTTACCCTAAGAAAAAAATACAGCATTTTTTCACAAAAATAACACAAAAATATGCTTAAAAGTGAAGGTATGGTTAGGTTATTTAACATTGAAATTTATACCCAACTTTGCCGTTTTGAATTTATGGAGCCGATTCTTAAAGGCATTGTTTTGGAAACCTCAGTGGTGGAGTACTTCAGTGGTGAAGTGCGTCAGTGGTTGAGTACCTCAGTGGTTGAGTACCTCAGTGGTGGAGTACATCAGTGGTGGATTTATTCAGTGATGGAGTAATTCAGTAGTGGATACCTCAGTAGTTGAGTACCTCAGTGGTGGATACATCAGTGGTGGATTTCCTCAGTGATGGAGTATTTCAGTGGTGGATACTTCAATGGT
Source organism: Philaenus spumarius (assembly GCA_018207615.1). NCBI lineage: Eukaryota > Metazoa > Arthropoda > Insecta > Hemiptera > Aphrophoridae > Philaenus > Philaenus spumarius. Next base: position 343,434 of record JAGFPH010000748.1, on the reverse strand, counting down.
TGAGTACCTCAGTGGTGGAGCACCTCAATTGTGGATACTTCAGTGGTTGAGTACCTTATGTGAAATAGACATCGTGTTGGCCTATACATGCAATCACAGCAAGTAGTTTTATAAATGCCAGTACATTGTTGGGTTTTTACTTCTTTGGGTTTCAAGATAGATTACAGCTTGTTGGTGGTTTTGTTTTGCGTTTTTCTGTTGAGCTTGTCTCCGTATTCGCAAGAAATGTATTTTACTTTAGGGGAGCTATGTACAGATAATAAAAATAATTTATTATTATTATTTATTTATTCCATAAAACAAATTTTACATAAAAGTAACTAAACAAAATATACATCTATGGTTTAGTGCCCACACAGACACGAGGCCTGTGCGTGGACACGAGTCGTGCAGAACATAGATTTACAATAAACATTATTAGTGAAAAAGAAGAGATAGAGAGAAAAAAAGCTAACATAACTTTAAAAAAGTACAAAAATTATAAATAAGATTTTCACTAGAACAACAACGTCATTGAAGTGCCTACACAAACCTATCCTTACAAAAAATCAGAAGTAGAACGCGAGATAAAAATAAAAAAAGAACGACATAACTTTATACATACTCCGAAGAAACGACGGACTCCATACTTCCCCCAAACATAAAGAAACTTGCGTTTTATAGGCCTTAACTTCATAATTTTGAAACAGTCTCAGGTTTCTTGGACAGATTTATAAAGCCTACCTGTTTTTACACACACTGCTTGAGAATGTCGTGTAGTATGTGAATAATTCAAAATGGAATTTTAACTTTTATGTAAAAATTTAAAATAGTTTTTTACAAAAGAAAGTAAATATACCCCCGTTAGGAACGAAGTTCATCACGCCGTTTCTTTAATTCTTTTACCAGCATTAACGGCAACATACACACTTAATTTTAAAGATTGCCGTTTATTATATTTTTTTTATACAAATATTTACTGTTTCCACACGTTTAATGTTATTATAATAAAGGTGTAGAATTAATTATAACATCAAAGCTAAGATGGTATACACAGTTAAAAGTCCATTCATTGTAAATACATTCAATAAACATAAAATGTTGGTTCATCAGTCTAGGCCTAACCTAAAATTATTGTGTGTATTTTTAATTTATTTTACCTGTCTTAACGGCAATATACATACAATAATTTTAGGTTAGGCCTAGACTTAAAATTACTTTCTAGGCCTAACCTAAAATGATTGTATGTATGTTGTCGTTAAGAAAGGTAAAACAAATTAAATATACACACAATAATTTTAGGTCAGGCCTAGACTGATGAACCAACATTTTATGTTTATTGAATGTACTTCATCGCTTGACGATAATATTTGAACTACGCCGGACGGAACCGATCGTCTCTTAATTTCAATTGATGAACCAAAACACATGTTTCTTGAATGTTTACATTCATTGCCATAACAACCAATTTGATAACGACGTTTCGTTACGCGTATTTTGTATTTTTAATTACCATAGCAACCGATTTTATAGCGATTTTTCGTTACTCGTCTATATATATAAAAGCCACTGACACACTGATCACGATTTCTCAAAAACTACTGAACTGATTGGAATGCAATTTGGTATGTAGCTTCCTCTAGAGCCATAGGTGCTCACTAAGAAAAGTTTTCCCAAAATTCGAAATTTTAGAGCGGGTTTGGAAGGTCAAAGTTACTAAATCACGATTTCTCAAAAAATGCCAAAAACTCTCACCGATGCATTCTATACGACTCTGTGTATATTAGCTGCAGATATTAATGCAATACGTAATCTAATAGTGATTCATTTGTTTACAAAAATTTTGAAGAAAAGGTAACCTGACTGGTCGAACCTAAAAAAAACAATTCATCTCTATATATAAAATCCAAAACCCACTCACTCACTCACTCACTGACTGATCACAGTATCTCAAAAACCACAACACCTAGGAACTTGAAATTTGGTACACGTATTCCTCATAGGCACTAGAGGCGCACTAAGATAGGATTTTAAAATATATGACTTTTAAGGGTTGAAACAACCCCTAAAACAATAAATATTTTTTGTTATATATCTTAAAAACCCTACCGCCTAAGATCGTGAAATTTGGTACTCATATTTTTCACAGGGGCTAGAGGCGCAATAAGAAAGAATTTTTAAATATATTATCCGTAAGAGTTGAAACAACCCCTAAAACCATAAATATTGTTTGTTATATATCTAAACAGAAACTACCACCTAGGAACGTGAAATTTGGTACACGTATTTGTCACAAGGGCTAGAGGCGCAATAAAAAAGAATTTTTAAATATATTATCTGTAAGGGTTGAAACAACCCCTAAAACCATAAATATTGTTTGTTATATATCTAAACAGAAACTACCGCCTAAAAACGTTAAATTTGGTACATGTATTTGTCATAGGCACGAGAGGCGCATTAAGGCTCGGCTCTCCACATTCAAAACTACGATATTGGGTACCAATTTCAATATTAAATAACCAAAACATACCTTCACTATTAAGCATATTTTTGTGCTGTTTTTGTTAAAAAACGAAAGCTGTATTTTTTTTTTCTTAAAGTAAAATAGATTGTGGGAGTTTATTGCTAAGGATTTTTGCAATATCTCTTTTTGCAACTGAGTAAAAAATTTATAAAGTTTACTATTTTTTACTGTTTATATCATACGTTTATGAAAACAATAAAACGGTTTCTGAAAATGTATTCGGCAATCAACATCCGCATATGACAGTACTTCAAAATGAAACCAAATTTTTAAATTTATTCCACGAATTAACGGAAAAAAATGACTTATTCTGTAGCATTGCTCTTATGGGAATCAGATTCAATATGGCGGGCAGGCAAGAATTTTAAAATAAGAAAGAATTTTAAAATATATGACTTTTAAGGGTTGAAACAACCCCTAAAACAATAAGTATTGTTTGTTATAATTTTCTTAAAGATAGAAAACTACAATTTTGTACATTTATTTTTACACAATACATATAAAAAGTAAACCAGTTTTACATTTTTTCACGTTCTGCTAAGGGGTGAAATGCTGTGTGGGGTAACAACGCCTAAAACTGTAAATATTAATTGAATACCGCCTAGGAACGTAAAATTTGTTACGCATTTTGCTCATGTTGGCTAGAAGCGGACTAAGAAAAGATTTTAAAATATTTGGCCTTTAAGGGTTGAAACATCCCCTAAAACAATAAATGTTGAATGTTTACTTTCTTTAAAGCTGAAATATTTTACGTTTATTTCTTACAAACACATATAAAAAGTAAATGAGTTTTATATTTTGTAACGTGGTGCTATAGTTTTTAAAATGTGATAAGAACCCCTAAAAACTATAAATATTGATGTTTATACTTTCCTTAAAGCTATAGATATGAAATTTTGTACATTTATTTCTTACAAGATGCATATAAAAAAAAAACATTTTTACATTTTGTTACGTGCTGTTAAGGGTTGAAAATGTAATAACAACCCCTAAAAACAATAAATATTAATTGGTATTCTTTCCTTAAAGCTAGAGAGCTGAAATTTGGCACTTATTCATTTTAAGAAAATATTTTAGACGTAAGCTGATCAAAACAATCCCGATTTATACATTCGCATATTAAAGACGTATCTGGGTGATCTGCAAACATCTAGCTAAGACTGTGATTTACCAGTCTGTAGATTTAGCTGTTGAAAAAGAAGACGCTCTTCACTCCATATTTAAATTTTTTATTGATTTAATTTATTCGGCACACATACGAAGACGATTGACGGGCAACCAGTGAACAATATACACCAAACTAATTGAAAATACATGTTATAATTCACTGTCGTGAAATAATAGATGAAAGAAAATGAGAGTAAAATATTACAATTAATTATGAGTCATAGTGATGAAAAAAAATTCCCTGTAGCGAAGCACGGGTATTCAGCTATAGGCTATAAAAGCCAAATCCACTGACTCACTGATTACGATTTCTCAAAAACTACTGAACGGATTGGAACGAAATTTGGTATGTAGCTTTCTCTAGGGCCGTAGGTGCTTTCTAAGAAAGATTTAAAAAAAATTCGATTTATTAGGGGAGGGGGGGGGATCAAAGTTAGTAAATCACGATTTCTCCAAAAATACTAAAACCGCTCACCGATGCATTCTATACGACTCTGTGTGTATTGGCTACAGATATTAATACATACAGAGATCCATAACCTACAGAGATTACTTTGTTACAAAAATTTTGAAGAAAAGGTTTAACCTGACTGGTCGAACCTAAAAAACAATTCATATAACAGTAAGTTTGAAATCTAATCTACCTGCAACTGTAGGCCGAGCTGGCAGGGATTATTTTAATACAAATTAGCTGTTTAATTTAATATTTAACAACAGATATTCAAATTATAATAAAGTAAGCCTTTCTCGAAGATTTTCAAAAAACCTGTGCTGGTTCAGACCAGAAGTGAAAACTTGTATGAATATAAATCTGAAATTTGATCATTATTTTTATCTTGTCTCATTTAAAATTTAAATCTAGAAAATAAAAAATAACATAAACATGATTGTCTATAGACTATAGATCAAATTTCGGATTAAACTAATATAACCAACGACTTATATTCAAGACAGTTTTCACTATTGTCGGCAATCTCACGACTGCTCTTTATTTTCCAATGTATGGCTTAAGGGACTGCTGTAGTGGTGGCCATCATGGATTTTTGTCTCGTAAGAGCAATGTTAAATTTTAAAGCATTTATTTCGTTTATTTTTTATCATACATTTTTTTGCAAGATCTCATTTTAACCACAGTCACAATACGCATCCGTTTTGCGTTTCACATTTTTTTGAATCCCTTTCATTTGTCACTTAAATGATATTTTTTCAGTACCAAGTTTGAACTTTTTTCTTTACACAATAAAAAATATATAATTAAAAGTGAATCGCAAGCCGGATCCAAAATTTTATAGAGAATATTTAGTTTTTCTTCAGCACTCAAATTCAAAAGATGGATTTATAAAATGGTTTTAAATAAAGCAATGTCAACGCGCTCAGCTGCAAGAAATTGCACTGTTTAGATACGGCTATAGAGTGAAGCACTGACATCGCCGGTTGCTTCCTCGTTTACTGGAGCAGACCCTTAAGAGTAATATGTGGCAAGATATGTGATAGAATATCTCACATCATAGCAAGTGTAAGAACTATTATTTATTTCCAAGGTAGTTATCCCTTTTCACCACTAAACCCGTGTAATCGAAATGTAAACCGTTTTCTTTCTTGTATACTGTACCTCTAAAATGGACACAATGCTTTCTCATTTTTTTTAAATATCTAAATTTGCTAACTTGGTTGCTATGGCAATGAGTGTAAATTGATTAAAGAAACGTGTTTGTTCATTATAGGCCTAACCTACAAATGTTTTTTAAATTATTTGACTGTAGACGGTCGTGTTTATGTTAGTTTTTACTTTTTGGATATCAATTTTAAATGAGACAAGATAAAAAATAACGATCAAATTTCAGATTAAACCAAGATAACCAACGATTTATATTCATGACAGTTTTCACTTCTGTCGGCAATCCCACGAGTGCTTTCTTAATTTTTCTTTAAGTTTGTTTATATCGTTTTAAACTTTGACGGGTTGTGACGTAATGGTGGCCGAAAATGCGACAAAACGCTCACCGATGCATTCTACACGACTCTGTGTATATTAGCTGCAGATATTAATGCAATACGTAATCTAATAGTGATTCATTTGTTTACACAAATTTTGAAGAAAAGGTTTAACCTGACTGGTCGAACCTAAAAAACAATTCATCTCTATGTATAAAAGCCAAATCCACTGACTCACTGATCACGATTTATCAAAAACTACTGAACGGATTGGAACGAAATTTGGTATGTAGCTTCCTCTAGTAGCCCAGTTAAATAAGACCTGGAGGTGGAAATAAATGTTGGAAAGCTGGAAATCATTTTGATCGCTTTATTTGACATCAAATTGAAGTATCCTGGGTTTGCACCACCCTCCGCTGCGAGCTTCAAAGGAGGGGTCCAAAAAACCCCAATATTTTCGGCCTTTTTTCAGTTTTTTGCTTTTAACTCCTAAAGTAAGCATCTTACAGAAAATTTTACTCTTTCATAAATTAAAGAGCACTAAATTCTGCGTTGATTAGTTACCCACAAAGTTTAATTTGACCGAGAAATATTGTCCAAATCAATTGTCAAAAAATGATGATTTTTACCAACTTTGCTTAAAAAGTTACTATTAAGACTTTTAAACGTCCGTAACGTGGAATTAGCTGTTCTAAATGAAAAATCGTACCGGATAAAAGTTGTAGGACATTTAATTCTGCGTTTAGCAAGTACCTAACATTTCAAATTCGATCAAGTCTACAAATAGAAAATTAAAATTTTCGATCTGCAGTTATACGCGTAGAAATCAGCAAAAAGGTACCTTCCAGTCTCAAATCTACTCTATACTAAATAAGTTTAGAAATTGGTATTCTTAATTAAAAACTCATTAGTAACATTTGTAATATTAACTCTTAATAAAATTTAAGAAAACACTTTTTTAAATTAATGATACATTTAAATTATTTTGAATGAAATATCAAAACAAGAATGTTAAATATTTTAGATTTTTGGGCACTTTTTGTATGTATAGACATAATCCACTGTATTTGCTAAAACTAATAAGAATTATATACAATATACAATTAAGTCAAAAATAAAGATATTAATACAGTTTTTGGCATTTAGAAGTGGAAGGCCCATAAACAGATTCATCAGGCATTGGTTCTTCTGTGGTATACTCACTGCCAACCTCTAATTCTTTTTATGTAATGTGTTCCTCTGTAACAAAAAAATAAAGTCGAGTTTGACTTTAAATTTAGAATATGACTTTGAATTTGAATCAGACTTTGCATTTGATTTTAAATTTGAATCAGAATTTGAATTTGTTTTTTAGTCAGATTAAATAGTAGGGAACTTGAATCAGTGAATGAACGTTGAAATACGTGAATCTGTAAACGTCTAAGTACAGTCAATGAAAATTTTTAACTAAAAAACATAGTAATACAAGCAATGTTATAAAGACAGAGTGTAAATGTAATAGGTACCTGATTCATCCAAATCCTCAACGAGCAGTTCCAAGCCATGTTCACTGATAAGGGTTGATGCTTCATCATCGGAAGCATTTGAGCTGGACTGCCCTTTGCACTCGTAGCATATGTAGGAGCATTTCAACCCTACTTTCCGGCAGCTGCATCCTCTTCGGCACCCCATTGCACACTTGCATGATACACTCTGCACAACCGCTGCTGGAGCTGGTTCTTTTGTTGTTGTTCTGGGGAGCAAGCCTTTTCCAGTCATCTTCCATCCACACTGGAGGGGGTCTTTCTCCCGTCCCAGCCACATCTGGACCTGGTGGTATGTCCTTAGAGAGTGTTCGCGAGCAGCAGCCTGAGTTGGTGTTAGGGATACCAGGTTCATTGTGCTCTTGGAAATTGTTTTGATGAAGTGGTCGTACCTTATGGTATTGAGTGAAGCCTGGCTGTGTTTATCTCCATAAACAGCTTCGAGGAATCTCTGACTAACTAAATCTATCTCATCTGGGGTGGCACAGTCGCTGTTAAATATAGTCACAGCCTCTTGCAACAGTGGGTTTTTCTCCAGAGTCTTGACAAATTTGATTTTTCCCAGCCGGAAAAATGCTGGAGTTGTATCACAACCGCTGAAGGAATGCAAAAAGAGAATGTTGGTTTTGGCAGCATCAGAAAACTTGAATTTAGTGGGAGAGTATAAAGTGTTCTCACACGCACCCTTTCCAGGCTTCATCAATACGATATTGCTGTAGTTTGGTGCAATAGCGGTGAGGAGGATGAGGAGATCCGTGTCCTCTCCAACAATCGCAACGTATGATGACGTCTCTGCCATGCCTACATCAGTCGTGACAATGTCTCGGTCAGCATCTTCCACTGACCAGAAACCCTTCATCCTCCAGCTTCGCACGAAGCATAGAAATGAGGCGATGCTTGTTGTGGTCATTAAATAAAAACTGCTCTTTTGACATAGTAGCTGTCATAGTTTCATCGAATTCTACATTGGATGCGGACAACTTAAATTTTCCCGTCGAAGGCTCTCAGCTGTTTTCGTGCTCCTCATGGATGCGTCTTCTGGATACCCATCAAACACGAAGGTGGTGCCTGGTTTTCCGTAATATTTTTTCACGTAATCAACATATCTCGTTAGGATATGTGAAACCTTTCTTTACTCTGCCATCGGTGCAGAAGAAATCCACCATCAATGACATACACAGGGTCATTTCACTGGTGAAAGGGTCAAATAAGTCATAAAAAACAGATTTACGTGTTTTTCGCATTCCTATGTCATCAAAAATTGAAAGTGGGTAAGGTGCCAGCTCAAATTCAAAGTATTTCTTGAGATCTTCGTCAGACTTCTTGAAAAATGAAATGCGTCTGAAAATAGTATCAGAGCTGACCGGTATATCCTCGTCATGAATCCTGACTTTGGAAGTAGCACACTTAAAGGGTGACACTCGTTTCTTCCTTTGAAACTTCACATCCTTGAAATTGCTGCCTATTATATTTTCCATACATTGGATCCCAATCTCATAAACTTGATGACAATTTACCTTTTCGTCCCCTACTACTACAGTGCTGATTGACATGATGCTTTCTCCAACTGGAAAAGGATTATGTTCTGAAAACCAGCCTAAAAACTTCATGACATCTGTTTCATCTTGTCGAATTCTAGAAAATCTGGCATCAACGTGTTGCTCTGTTGTGGAGAAGGTAACGCCACAAAATTGTTCTATTTGCAGAGACACTTCCATTATTGCAGGCATAGACGAAATCCACTTCATGAGATCGCTATCTGTCATGCCTCTTCCACCACTCAACCCACCTTGACTTTTGATAGATCGCATTAAAGTTTGCTCAATGGTCATGTCTGACCATATACCAGACCACGATTTTTCAGATCTTCGTACTGTAAAAAAGCCTTTGACCATAAAACTATTATAGTCCTCAGTAGGAAGTTTGGATTTAAGGTCAGCCATGTCCTGCAAATACAGTTGGCACGATTTAGCATACAGAAAATATCCACTAGCGTGAAAGAATGGCAACATTTGCTGTACACTTCGTAGATGGCCGTTCCATCACCTACTCTTTCAGCATGTATGAAGCATTTCATTATTGTTACCATACGGAAATATTGGACTCAAAGTTTGGCTTTATACACACCACATATACAACACAGCCACGCACGTCTGTGCAGATTTGACACTGACTGTCCTTTTTTTACTATTTGACTGAGACTGAAGTTGGTTGGAGGCGGGCTTTCCTGCGCAAGCACAGCCCGCTCGCCATTCTAAATGCGTTGTACTATTATAGGAGATAACAGGATCCCTTCTTACTACAGTATACCACAGAAGAACCAATGTCGGTCGACTCTATATTTTTTATGAACCTTCCACTTCAAAAACTTTATTGATGACTTTATTTTTGACTTAATTGTATATAAATATTATTTCTTATTATTATTTGCAAATACAAAATGCAATAATACATATCAAAAAATTCCAAACTTATACATTCCTGTTTCGATATTTCATTGACAATATATTTAAATGTATCATTAATTTTAATTAGTTTTTTCTTACATATTCTCAAAAATTATTATTATAAATTTTACTGATACATTTTTAATTAAGAATACCAATTTCTAAACTTAATAAATTAGTGGGGAGTAGATTTGTGACTGGAATGTACCTTTTGGCGGACTGCTACGCGTATAACTGCAGATCGAAAAATTTAATTTTCTATCTGTAAACTTGATCGCATTTGAAATGTTAGGTACTTGCTGAACGCAGAATTAAATGTCCTACAACTTTTATTCAGTACGTCTTTTCATTTAGAACAGCCGATTCCACGTTACGGACGTTTAAAAGTCTTAATAGTAACTTTTTAAGCAAAGTTGGTAAAAATCATCATTTTTTGACCATTGATTTGGACAATATTTCTCGGTCAAATTAAACTTTGTGGGTAACTAATCAACGCAGAATTTAGTGCTCTTTAATTTATGAAAGAGTAAAATTTTCTGTAAGATGCTTACTTTAGGAGTTAAAAGCAAAAAACTGAAAAAAGGCCGAAAATATTGGGGTTTTTTGGACCCCTCCTTTGAAGCTCGCAGCGGGGGGTGGTGCAAACCTAGGATACTTCAATTTTATGTCAAATAAAGCGATCAAAATGATTTCCAGCTTTCCAACATTTATTTCTAGAAATGGCGCCAAAATGGTCTTATTTAACTGGCCTATTAGTTTCCAACCAAAATAATAACTTTACTGAAAATATCTCGTTTCAATTACTTGTGTTAATTAATTAGGAGCAAACAAAGTTTAAATTACATTCAAGAAAATATTCATTATTCTGTAATTATTATTTAGATATTTGTAGCACCCTCTCAGTATGTACTGCAAATTTCAAATAAAAATAAAATATTTATATTTTGTCATAAATGGCATTTATCTGATTAAATAAAAATCCTTTCTGGATACCGCCACCTACTTTAATATACTACACAGAATGAAATATTAAAATATATACCAAATTAAATAAATGTATGACAAACCTGAATTAAATCAAATTTTAGTTGACAAGAAAAAACTGAAAGCGTAATAAGTAAATTACTAATTAATAAATATAAAGTCTGAATTTTACTAACAATGTTGAAGGAAAATAAACACTACAAGAGAAAACTTTAAACAGAAAGAACAAACACAAAATAATTTAACATTTATTTCAAAACTAACCCAGCTGAAATGTGGGTCCCTCAATGATCTGTTTTCGGACCAATGTCATTTTTCATTTATATTAATGACACCATCATCTACGTTATTTTATTTATCATCACCAGGGTAAGCAGACAGAATAATTCATTTTGCTGATGACATTTGAGTTGCCAAGCAAAATCTATTTAAAATGAATAGCACAAGGCCTGTTTACAAGTCTACAGCATTGAGTCAATATTCTGCAGAAAATAATTTGACAGTAAACTTTAAAAAGACTCTAATATCATGATTTTTAATGGGTTGATAACATATGTATCAAAAAATTGTGCAAAATTTAGTAAAGCAATATTTATACATTTGAAATTATACTACAATCCTACTAAGTGATTGACACTTTACTAAGGTCAAGTGGTTACCACATTGAAATGTGGAATCCTTAATTGGAGAGATTCGTCAATTTGAAATAAGCAAATATTTTTGTCTTTAAGCTATCAGGCTTATAGAAGGTATTAAAAAGCTTTGTAATGTAGGGTTTAAAGATCTTGGATTTCTTACACTTTCGAGTATTTATTATATTCTTGAGACAATACTCTACTTTAAATTTAAATGTAATCATATCCAAAATAGATATACACAGATATAGTACCAGGCAAGCTTTTAATTGTTATTGCTATATATGTTTTAAAATTGTTGTACGTTACTGTATTTTTATACTTTTTCTATTTCAATGATGAATATCATGTAATTATCAATTGGTTGTATAACTTTTTTTAAATTATATTATACATTTTGTATTACTTGACAAAACCCTAATTAAAAGTTATAATTAGTTGTCTGTGTATAAATTAGTTTGTGTGTTGCAACAGTTAACTTATATTGTGACGTATTCTGTGCATGTAAATGTCTCTTAGATAAAAATACATAAACGGATGCTAATTTATATAACCAAGTAAGGTCATCAAATAATCTGTTATTAGTAGAAGTTTCTGATATTCGTAAAAGTAATGTAAAACCATTTTCCATGAAAACTTTCTATACTTTTAATGCTCTAAATTGTAACTTTATATATAACATATTAAAGTGTTTAATAACTCTAAGAACACAGAATAACGTCTTACCATCGCCTATTTATATTATTTTATAATTCCAATTAATATTATCTAGTATCAGACTAAGAACTGTATTATCTTTTAGAACTGTATTTTTGAATGGCAGCCATTTTGACCTGGGGATTTTGTTGACTATACTTTTTGGAAGCCTCACGATGCACGGCAGGATTTTTTTTATTGTATCTTTTGACAGCCTCGCGATTTACGGAGGGATTTTTTGCATTGTATCTTTTGACAGACTCCCTATGTGCTTTAGCGCGATTAGTATTAGAAAAACGTTTTCGCCGTTTTCCCCACGTTTCTTTGTGGTTTGAACAATAGAACAATGATCTGACTTAACAGTATCAGATGACAAACACGGTTCTGTCGGCGGAGACTGAGAGTTTTGGACATCATTGTCTGAAAGCTGCCCAATTTCCCCAATATTATCCTCCGCACTGTAAGAGGGAACGGAGGATCAGGAATAGAAGGATTTAGAGGAATCTATACATAATTAATTTGCTAGGGGTTATTTTGTGAGTAGAACTCCTCCTAGAGTTTTTAACCAATTTTGATGTTTTTGGTGTCATTTTACAGAGCTCACTCTGAAGTTGTGCTTCCCTTAAAATGAGCTCAATGTATGTTAAGGGCTTCGCCCCAGTGGCCCTCAAAGTTGCCATGTTAATCTTATGGAAGGTCAATCTTAAGGAAGAAGAAGAAAGATTTATTTTGATTTTATCAGGGGCACAAAAAACAGCTGTTCGTATGAAAAGCTTAAAACAGCTGATTTTGATCAACAGCTGATTTTGATCAACAACTGATTTGGATCAAAAATTGAATATAATTTTAGGTTAGGTAAATCAAGCAATAGCGAAGCATTGCCCGGTCCACTAGTGAGAACATTAAACTGATAAGTCCAACTGATGCACCAGTGCCTTGTGGTCAGTGAGTAGGAAAGTGAAAGTGAGGGAAGGGGGCGATAGGAGCAAGGTACAGTTATTTGTGCCAGGTTTCTTGTTTCAAGGCTATATACATATTTAAGAAATCGTGATCAGTATGTAGGCAAACAAATACAAAATCTAATTTACCAATATTTTAAACCCTTCAAAAAATTTCGTAAGACATATAACCGTACAATATTTTGTTTAATTGAAATATTTATCTCATAAATAGTATACATTTTTTGAGATTTCACCATTTTTAGACAAATCGTTCATTAGATATGATGATAAATATATAGATCGGGGCAGAAAAATATATAAATAGATGCCCCGATCCGGATTTGCATGGGTCGATAGAGAAATCAAAGTTAAATGTATATTCACCAAAAAAATAAATCAATAAAATATTATACTATGTATTTTTATGGGGATTTTTTAGTAACTTTGACCCCCCAAACCCAATAAAATTTCGAATTTTTCTAAACCCTTTCTTAGCGAGTACCTATGGCCCTTGAGGAAGCTACATACCAAATAGCATTCCAATCCGTTTGGTAGTTTTAAAGAGATCGTGATTTAGTAAATTTGACACCTCCAACCCCCACCCCCTCTTAAAATTTTGAATTTTATCAAACCCTTTCTTAGTGAGCACCTATGGCCCTAGAGGAAGCTACATACATTTTTAAATAAACTCATCTTAAGTGTACTGAATTCTCAAATATTTTTCAACTTCTTTTTACCGATATTATTACTTTTATTAGCGATTTAGGTTCTGCCACTTACAACCGTTATCATAATAACTTATCTCTTTACTGATAACAGTTTACATTATAAAGGTAGTTTCATTTGTTTAAATAAAATCGTCTTAAGTGTACTGAATTCTCAGATATTTTCAACTTCTTTTTACCGATATTATTACTTTTAGTAACGATTTAGGTTCTGCCACGTACAATCGTTATCATAACACTTATCTCTTTACTGATAACAGTTTACATTAAAAACGTTCTCAAGGTATATCAACCGCTCAAGCCTGATATTTCACAGGTAACTCAGAATTTGGACGTAACATGTCGGTCACGTATTTCATAATGTCGCATTGTATGGAGCGCAGTAATTAAACTATTTAATAACGGATATGAAAATTACGAGTTGCTTTATAGTATGTTCTTACATTTCTCTGAATATATAGTAATTCTACTTGGCCTAAAATATAATGCTGGTCGAGTAATAAATAAACAGCCTTTGGCTAAAAGGTTGATTAGACATACAGTACACAGTGATGTAAAATAATTAACCAGTGGAATTCATGTACTTTATAACTTGAACTGGCAAGTCAACTTGAAAACAGTGCATTCAATTTACAGTGCTTATCTATACTAACATTATAAAGAGGTTAATTTTGTTGCATGTGAGAAACATAGGCTAGAATTCATTTTGAAAAAAAGTATATTTCAAATTTTCAATACTTGTCATTTTTATATTTAATGTAAGTAATTCTCAGATTTTTTGTGCATTTACAAGTTTACTTATCAAAATCATTCACAAAATATAATTTGTAACAGCAATATAGTTTGTAGTATGATCGTTCGTAATTACATTTTCCAATGTAAAAATTATACAATTGCTGAAGTATTTTTACCACACGAATCAAAGTTTTTAATTAAATTCAATAAATGTACTTTCAAATAGTTACACCGATAACAGAAACTTTTAATAAAGACGCGGGGAAGACTTCCATTTATATGAAACTTATTATATTATAAGTTACTAGCTTCGCTACTGGGAATTTGTTTTGCATCACTAAGTTACATAATTTGTAATATTTTCTCTCATCTTTTATTGCTCGAAAGTGAATTATTATATAATATTTTCAATTAGTTTGGTTTTTATTGTTCACTGGCGGCCCGTCAATAGTCTTTGTCATGGTATTTGGACTGAATACGTTAAATCAATTTAAAATTAAAGAATTCAGAGTGAAGAGCATCTTCTTTTTCAACCGCTAAATCTACAGACTGGCAAATCACAGTCTTAGCTGGATGTTGCAGATCAGCCAGATACGTCTTTATGCGAATTCATAGATCGGGATGGTTTTGATCAGCTTACGTCTTTAAATATTTTCTTAAAACTAATTAATGAGTTCCAAATAACAGTTCACAATAATAATATTTATTGTTTTAGTGGTTGATATCACATTTTCACCTCTTAGCGCCACGTATCAAAATGTAAAATAGGTTTATTTTTATATGTATCTTGTAAAAAATAAATGTTCAAAGCTTCATCTCTCTAGCTTTAAGGAAAGTATAACCATTAATACACTACTGGACAAAAGTTTCGCAACACAGACAAAACTTCCTGTCAATGAAACGCAGGACTGATAATGACTTGTTTACTAACAATAATGCTTTAAATAGATAAAAATACACTTAATACTATAGCAAAATGTTTATTATCTGATCTCTCTCTCCTTTCTTATCTTCAGTTAAAAGTCCAAATCCTGTCCCTCTTTTGAGTTTTGACCAAAGGTAATTTCTCAGTATTCTGAAGTGATTTGAGTGATGCTGTGCATTTTTATTTAGTAAGAATAATTGAATTAGTAATTTTTTTAAATTACTATGGATGTACACCGTCGTTTAACTACTGCTGATGCGGTCAGAGCTAGAATTTTGGTTTGACAAGGTCGATCGCAAAGTTAAATGGCTAGGATTTCCGGAGTACACCGTTCCACAATTGGAAGAGCTGTTAGGCGGTTTCAAGAGACTGGACGAGATGACAGAAGACCAGTTCAAGGCAGGCCAAAAGTAACTGACAGAAATGATGATCGTTTTCTAACATTAAGCGTACTTCGCAGGAGAACAGTTACCAGTTCAAAGCTACAAGGTTTTATCAGGCAGGTGCGCAATGTGAATATTTAGAGCCGTACCATCCGTAAACGTCCCGCAGAAGTGGATTTGAGCAGTAGACGGCCTGCTACAGGTCCATTTCTCACTGCACGTCAACGTGCTTTGAGGCTTAGATTTGCCCTGAATCATATCCATGGGACTGTGGATGATTGGAAGAACGTTCTCTTCTCAGATGAGACTGGAATATTTTTAGCTTCACCAGATGGGCACGAATGTGTATGGAGAAGGCGTCACGAAAGATTTGCACAAGCCTGCTTCTCACCCATAATGCCTTTTGGTGGAGGCTCGGTGATGTTCTGGGGTGGTTTACAGTACGACGCTCGTACAGAACTCGTAGTACTTCGTAGACCGGCTCTGACAGCACAAAGGTAGGTGGAAGATATACTGCAAGATCATGTGGTTCCGTTTGCTCCATTTGTGGTACCAAATTTCAAACTGATGCATGATAATGCTCGACCACATACCGCTGACGCTGTACGTAGTTACCTTATAGAGGTCGGCATAAGTTCAATCGATTGGCCACCAAGAGTGCCAGACCTCCATTGACCCTATTGAACACGTGTGGGACAGTGTAAAAAAACCCATCAGGAGAAGAAACAACCCTGCAACCACTCTCTCAGCCTTTATAGCCGCAGTGAAGTAGTGGGAGGCAACACCGCAAGAAGAGATTCAACACTTCATCAGTAGTATGAGGAGAAGGCTGGAAGAAGTAATCCAAGCAAGAGGAGGAAATACCAGATACTAGGAAATTGGTAATAAACCAAATAAATTAAATGTATCAATTTTTCTTTGAATTGAAAACTAGAAATTTATCGGCTTTTTTAGCTTTTCTTTTTTTTTACCAAAATAAAATATGGTAAAATCTAAGTCTTAATATTTGTGTTGCTTTCTTAATTTAAGATAAGGAACAAATAAATTAAAAAGGGTTTTAGTGTTTTTATTCACTTTTAAACTAATCAATTTAAGACAAACATGGTTGTTGCGAAACTTTTGTCCAGGAGTGTATTTATTGTTTTAGGGGTTTTATGAGGAATATGTGTACCAAATTTCACGTTCCTAAGCAGTATTCAATTAGGAGTCTAATATTTCTAGTTTTAGGGTTTGTTACCACATTTTCACCCCTTAGCAGAACGTGACAAAATGTAAAACTGATTTATATTTTATATACGTATTTTGTAAGAAATAAATAGACAAATTGTCATCTCTCTAGCTTTAAGGAAAGTGTAAAAATGTATACTTATTGTTTGTACTGGTTGTTCTCACATTTTCACCCTTAGCAGCACATAACGAAAAGTAAAACTGGTTAATTTTTTTATATGTAGGTATCTAGGTCTACGTTGTAAGAAATAAATGTAAAAAACTTCAGCTTTCTAGCTTCGAGGAAAGTATAACAATCAATAGTTTTATTGTTTTAGGATTTGTTTCAACCCTTAAAAGCCAAATATTTTAAAATACTTTCTTAGTGCGCCTCTAGCGCTTACGATGAATATGTGCACCAAATCTCACATTCCTAGGCGGCATTCAATTAATATTTATAGTTTCGCGGGTTGTTACTACATTTTCACCTCTTAGCAGAACGTGACAAAATATAAAACTGGATTAAATTTTATATATATCTTGTAAGACATAAGTGAACAAAATGTCAGGTATCTAGCTTTAAGGAAAGTATACAAATGAATAATTATTGTTTTAGGGGATGTTACTAGCAACCCTTATCACCTTGGTGTATACAAAATAGCCTACGACCTATTCTCAGACCTACCAAATATAAACAACAAATGTCATAAAAATATGTGAAGCCGTATCAGAGAAGTTCGATAACAAACACTGACACCAGATGTTTATATATATAGATAATGCTGCTTACCTAATATTTCTATAACAAATTACTTTTAAAATTATTTCCCAATTTAAGATGAGAATTTAAGTTGTGAGTTTTACACTATAATAGATATTTGACATTTTGAAGACCGTTCAGTTTATAAATTAATATGTTTTTAATTGTTTTATTCGTTTTAGTGTTGTGTGTGATACACAATATGTGTAATTTAGTGTAAATGTGTCTTAACAAACTTTGAATATAACCCAACGAGGCTAAACTATGGTCAGTTCATTGAATACAACAGCAGGAAGTAATCTATCATTGAAGGTAATACCAGAAATATAATAGTTATAGTTTCGTCTGTGTTGTCAAAATCAGTTGTAAACCTTGATCAATATCAAACACAATCTACTTCTTGAAAGTATAAAAAGGAAATTTAATTGTTTTTTTTTCAACTCAGTATTAAAATACAAACATTATTTGTTGTGCCGTTATTTAAATAGCGCGCCACTAATTGAAGCAAAATCCACTCTCATTAAACCAAACTGTCTAACTGCCCAATACACTGAACGCCCGTGGCACCTAGCGAATAGAGAACGTAACTCAGAAACAGCTGATTGCCAAGCCTATGAGTCAAGCGCATGCGTAGATAAAGACTAGTTATGTAATCGTCTCTTTAGAAAATCTCCCTTTGTTAATCAACCTTGAACTTACAGACCTTCGTCCAACACAGACAGAAAGGACTTGAAAACCTCATGGCGACGTGAACTTTTGCAAAATGCGAAGTTATACGAGAATTAGTTAAATTTTAAATCTAAAATAGTCTTTCGAGAGTGCGATAAATAAATAAAAAAAGACCAGTTATGTCGCGAAGGTCATTCGCGGACGCCGAGTTTTGTTTCGTTAGTTAAACATGTGACTACGTTAAACACTTTGACATTAATTGCCAGGTAACCATTTAAACCATTTCTTAATTATTTTTACCATCTGAGTTTCTATATTAATTTGTAATGTTGTAGATTTTAACTATAATTATATATCTGCAGTTACAGAATAATTTTGTTAA
>JAGFPH010000748.1:304593-324718 GCA_018207615.1 Philaenus spumarius | reverse complement strand
AACTTTTATCCAGTACGATTTTTCATTTAGAACAGCTAATTCCACGTAACGGACGTTTAAAAGTCTTAATAGTAACTTTTTAAGCAAAGTTGGTAAAAATCATCATTTTTTGACAATTGATTTGGACAATATTTCTCGGTCAAATTAAACTTTGTGGGTAACTAATCAACGCAGAATTTAGTGCTCTTTAATTTATGAAAGAGTAAAATTTTCTGTAAGATGCTTACTTTAGGAGTAAAAACCAAAAACCTGAAAAAAGGCCGAAAATATTGGGGTTTTTTGGACCCCTCCTTTGAAGCTCGCAGCGGAGGGTGGTGCAAACCTAGGATACTTCAATTTGATGTCAAATAAAGCGATCAAAATGATTTCCAGCTTTCCAACATTTATTTCCACCTCCAGGTCTTATTTAACTGGGCTATAACAGAAGGGCGAAAGTTCAAAGTCATAATATATAGAAAGCAATTCTCTGAATTTGTGCATTTATACGTTTACGCAAGCACTCACAAAATCTAATTTCAGAAAGGGTTATAGTTCGTATTACGATCATTCGTAATTACATTTACCTGTTCAAAAATTGTACAATTACTGAAGTATTTTTACTATACGAATCATAATTTTTAACTAAATAAAATATTTACTTTCAAATAGTACACCGATATCAAAAACGTAAAGGTGCAGTTAAGACTTTCATTTTTTATTGAATTATAGCTGCTTACCTAGGATTACTATAGCAAATTAACCTGTAAAATCATACCAACTTTAGGACTACAACTTAAGTTGTGAGCAATAATATTTATTTAAAAATTGTACGACAGTTCAGTGGATAAATGTATAGTTTTTAATCGTTTTTATGTGCAGAGGCTGAAACTGTGGTCAGTTCATCTACTACAACAACAGGATTACTGAAGGTAATAACAGAAATATATTTAACTATAGTAATCTCAGTTTCGTCATTGTTGCCATCCTCAGTTGTAAACGTTGTTCAAATCAATATTAAATCCAATCTACTTTTTTAAATTATGAAAAGGAAATATAATTGTGTTGTCAACTGAGTATGGCAGAACAACTGTTATTTATAAACGTCTTCTTTTTACTGTTTTGAATATTTTATAAATCATTCTGGTAGTTGTTTGAATATATTTTCCGTTTTTAGACTCTTTTTAAATACATACGACTACGGTTAGCTTCAAAGAGTTTATATTAAATTAAATGCAATTACTTTATTATGACGTTTAGTATAATCTAGAACTAATTGGAAAACAAAATCCTTTCTAATTGGGAGTTAATTAATATTTGTTAAAGAATATCTCGCAGGGAATAAATGGTAAAAACACTGAGTGTTAAGGTAAAAACATAACATAAAACAATCATATATAGGCCTACGTCAAATATGTTATTAGGAAGAAACCTAAAATAAAAAAATAAAAAGTACAGCGTAAGACAAATCTTAACGTTAAATATATTTCAATACTAGCCCGTGCTTCGCTACTTGTTAAGTTCGATAGCAAAAAATATCAATTTTAAAGGCATCCCATATATTCTTTGTAATACGCTATTTACACTATGCACTATTTTCTTAGCTTAAAGTTTATAAAATATTCATCTTTTAGTTTTATTAATCCCTGTCGAAAAACAGCCTTTTTATATGCTTATCTAAAGAACCTCCTTTCTAACGCTTTATATTTTTTAATAACCTAAAACGCAAAATATTTTAAAATCCCGTCTTATTGCACATCTAGGGCATAAGGAGAACCACTACGTTAAGTCTCAAGTTAATATGTTTTGTCGTTTTTGAGAAGTAGTGATGAATAGTGAGTCAGTGGTATTTGGCTTTTATTTATATTTATAAAGCTTTTTACTTTATAATAACCTTAAACGCAAAATATTTTAAAATCCCGTCTTATGGCACATCTAGAGCATAAGGGGAACCACTATGTTAAGTTTCAAGGTAATATGTTTTGTCTTTTTTGAGATATAGTGATCATCAGTGAGTCAGTGGTATTTCGATTTTATATAATAATATATTATATAGATAATTTGAACAACTTACCGTCGTCAGTAGTCAAATTTGTCGTATTGTACACGACGGCCGTTTCAGCTATTCAGCCATTATCAAGTGGTTTGGAGGAAAACCTCCGTTGTCATGGAACACTTAACCCTTAACACAAAATTCACAAACATTTAAATAATTTAAAAAAATCACATTTATTAAAAACATGTCCGGTGGGCCCACTATTTCGCACTGAACTATTTCTTATCTTAGAGAAATGTAGGAACTGGTTTGTGATTAGGAAAAGTAAGAGAGGGGAACGGTACGGTCTATTGTGTTTCTGCTATTATGGTATCATATAATGAGTTCGATTCGAAATGTAATTTTTCGTTAAGTATTGTATCTGGATTAGTTTTGAACATTTTATATATCTCGTATTGTTCAAGTGCATTCATAAATTTTCCTTTTTTACAGTGGTGGAGTATTTCAAGTTGTCATCGATCGTTGTATATTTATGGTTGTTTAGAATGTATTAGGGTGTATTTCGATTTAACTTTTCTTTGACCTAGCATTTGTTTGGGTGTCGGGATATGTTCTTTGAACCTCTTTCTTAAGGATCTACCTGTTTATCCAATGCATTATTTCATTGGTAAATCAGTGCAAAAGATTTCGTAAATGCCTGTGCTGTCACATTTATCACCTATCACTTTTTTTGAGTTAATAATACTCTGTAAATTGTTCTTGGTTTTGAACGCTGTGGAATACCCTTGTTTAAGGAAAAACGTTGCCTGTATTGTATGCTAACTGTTTGTGATATTGTAAAACAATATATTTGTTTTCAGATTTAGTATTGGGTCTTGACGACTTCTTCTCTTGTTTATTAAATATTTTGTCAATAATGGATGGTGAGTATCCATTACTAAACCTCAACGGAGTATTTCCTCCAAACCAATTGATAATGGCTGAATAGCCGAAACGGTCGTCGTGTACAATACAACAAATTTGACTACTGACGACTTTAAGTTGTTCAAATTATATTGATTTATAACAGTAGTCGGAATGGCGAAAAACAAAATAAATAAATATATTTGTATATCAATGAAGTTTTTAAAATAATACAGTTCACAATACGATCAATGAAAATTACAAACAAATTAAGAATGAGGATTCAAAACCAAATAACAAACATACTTAAAGGAAATCAATTAATGAATCTTATAATTCTATTTGAATTGAACAAAATAAAAATAAAACGCTTATTTAAAGTATAATATTTTTTAACGATACCATCCATCCCTCAATAAAATGAGAAGAATAATATAAAATGTTACATGTTACAGCAAAATACAGCAAAATGTTATGAAGTATTACGAGGGCTCACTCATACCTTATTAAATACAAATCCATACATATAAGCGGCTTTGTCCTGACTGACATGACAGACTGATTGACAACGTAGAACAAAAACTACTTAAGATACAAAGTAGTAAAGTATATTCTTACGGAGCGATATACACATACTCAAAACAAATTTTGCTAAATTTTTAGTTTAAAGCGTAAAAATATTGAAAATTCGGGGTTTCGCACCTGCCTGATAACATATAAAACAGATGATTCGGATAAAAAGCTTAGCAACACATGTTTGTTTACATTCATTAACAAACTTATCAATTTAGAATCGGTTTATTATTCATCCCAACCAACAGCTTGTTTGACACAAGCAAAAAGTATTACTGTACAAATAGTCAAAAATCTGGTGTGCCTATTGTGTTGTTTCCTTCAGTTGACAATATTAAAGTTTGTTTGAAATGTTAATTATCGATTGTTTCAATACTAAAGGTGTAATTACAACGCATGAAATAATTCGAATTATGGGGATAGACCTGTCTATTTCAATCTTTGTTTTACATTATGTATAAGTCATCTCTACACTTACCACGGTACATTATTATATACAAGTTCCTCTGTCCTAATCAATAGTCATTGAACTGAACATATCAGATTATAAAATAATCTGATTGCATTGGCTTTTGTCATGAGTCGCCGCGGGCATGGGCGGAGCCCCTAGTTCAAACACATATATGAGACCAAAGTACTGAGACGTTGTGCGGTAGAGTAATGCAGTGCAATTAATTTGCCTGGCTTTAAAGTACAAAAAGAAAATGTGGAAGTAAAATTCCTCAGGGAATATGAGTTGGAGATTTCCCTACCCTTGTAAATGTTACATTTAAGGGAATATTACAACACACGTGAGCGGGGTTTATGTTTATATTAAGTTAATACATCATGGACTAATATTACCAGAGTAGTACAAAATGCTGTTTTCATTTTAAATTTATATATATTTGTTTCGACAGTTCTTTATTTAAAGTGTTTGCTATTAACCTTTTAATTTTTTACTATAGGTATTTATTTAAGGTACATATTTATTAAATTCCTTACTTTTAGTCAGTTAGACATGTGAAGGGGAGCAATGTTCAGCCCAGGTAAATCGATAGTGATTAACTAGGTACGCAACCTGAATCGGAGGTTCGAACTATAGCAAACTTGAAATATAACAAATACAAGTTTGGTTTTTTAATTGTTTGATGTTTCAAACGACAATCATATTTAGCAATCAGTTTATTGTTGTGTTTGTCTCAAAGGTTTTTGGAATGTTTGAACAATTTTTTAATGACATGAGAGTTGACATTTAAGTGTAAATAGATTTAAATAATCAGTGGGGACACAAAACAACAGTGTAACTTTGTTCTGCAGAAAGCCAATTCTAACCTAATTTAGTTAGCAATTAGTATTATAGTCTTAAGCTATTATAGTGTATACCTTATTATTGTAACAGTATATAGTATAGTATATAAATAAAAACAGAACACAGTTTCTCATAAAAACGTTTAATAATTCAAACGCGTTTCGATGACTAAGTCATCATCATCAGTGATGGTTACAAACTTATAACTATAAACTGTGTTCTGTTTTTATTTATATAGTGTTATTTCTCATAAGTCCAGTTCAAGTTTAAATTTTATTTTTATAGTATAGTGTGTAGAATGAGTAGATTAATATTCGACTAACAACATATTGATGTGATTAGTGTTTTTGCATAATAATTACAACTATTAACACATTTCAAGAGTGTCAGCTGGTAAAATACTTATATCTGCGGATGTGGTGATACTAATAGTAATCGTCAGCAGTAAATATTTTGTAAAAACACAGCTGTAGTAAGTTGTAAACTGCTGCCAGAAAAAGTTTGCCACTTATTCATGAGATAATGTGTGATAAATTCATTTACACAAGTCTTCATTCCCAAATCAGCTTTAGAGTGGTTTATGGGCCTACAGTAATTACCAGAACATAATGAAATACCTGTTATATCTGATGATTAGTAAACAGTAAATGCAATTTAAGATCTGATAACATTTTGAAGTGAAATCATATTAAATTGGATTGAGGGAGGTTGACCATCGCACCCTTCTAGTAAAGACACAAATTAGGTTTTTTAAAAGTATTTTTTTTTAAATGATAAATTGTATAAGTCCTTTTTTATTTATTTTCCCAAAAGGTGTATAGTTTTTGCCGACCTTCGAAGTTATAGTTATTTAACGGCATCCGTAACTAATAAAACAAAAGACTATACTTACTAAGTTTGGCTTGGTAATAAGTTGAATAAACACATCTCTTTTGTAGCATAAAACATTTTTTTCAGTTTGAAGATGAAATGAACTTTGTCATTTGAGCACAAACCCGGTTTAGATAATTACTTTCTATTTTACATCTTTAAAACTTCCACTGTTCCGTTATAAAATGTAAACTTTAATTAGACTGTCTCGTTCTAATTACTCGTGTTAATTAAAACTAAACAAATATTAAATTACAGCCAGGGAAATGTTCATCATTTTGTAATTACGTCGATGTAAAAGTATCGCTTCAGGAGAACGTCTTTTGCGCATGCTCAGTAAATCTTGCATACTTTGACGTAAACTAAAGTGATCGTTTTGTTATTAAATAAATACATCTGAAAAAATTTTATGTTAACCAAGACAAAACCTCAAATAATGAGCTACTTTTATTATTTTAAAAGTAATAATATTTACAACCAGCCGTAATGAACTGCATTATTTCTGCATTAATTCTCGAAATAATTTTCTAAAAATTATATCTATGAAGTTGGGTAATTATTCAATATTCTCTCTATGTATCTTTTTTTAATTCTTATTATGTTCCTTCATGAGTCAATGTTTTAGTACAAAATTATTGTTTACTAAAAAATTTGTTGTATATCCAATATCGTTTCCTCATCTACTAAGTACCCGACCAAAAACATGTTTGTACTTGAAATCGTAGTTGTCCAGTCTGCTATAGTTAAAACCTACGGCACAGTTGCGTGTGTACGAACATAGTTACTGATGGTCGATGTCCGTGCTTCATACGCTGGTCCCCTCGTTGTCTCTAGTCTGACATAATTAAAATAAATATCTGGTACGAGTTCTTTAGATAAATTAATTATTTGCTGCTAAGTATTTACGACTTTCATAATAATGTTAGTAATAAATATTTGCTACTCTTTTGCAACAAGGCAATACACTAAATAAATATGTATTTGGGGCACACTTGTGTCGGCATGGTTGTATATCTCAGCGGCTATTCGACATAGTCATTTGGGCTAACCAGTATTTTAAGAAACACTACCTATATAAAGTGTGTAAGAATTTTGCAAAATTTGAAAGTGTTTCAGGAATGTTTTTAAAAAATTACAAATATTAATGTATGTTTGTCATTTAATATCCTGATTCTTGAGAAAAAGAAACGTCTATGGACTTTTCTTTATGGTTTTTGTCATAAATAATAAAAACAGCATACATGATTAAAAATGTATTTAAAATATTCGTATAATATACTTTTAATTTTAAGACATTGGTTTTATCATTTACAAGTAAAAATTGTAGGTGGTACAAAATAGCTAATTTAAATTCTTTTGAGTTTTGTCTATTATTTAAATCGAAAAAATGAGTGCATTTTGTAAAACACGTTTTTACAACCATAGAAATGGTTGAGATATTTAAAGTGACCGTTCACAAAAAATATTTGTCTTAAATAGAATATTATATACATATATATATAAATGTTCCGATACTTTGAGTGTATGTTATATAATTCTAGCTGATCCGTGATAATATTTCGCTGGTTAAAAATAGGCCTACACTTGCCAGATTTAATTTGTTGATTTAGTTCATTTAATTACTTTTATTTATTTACGTTTATTTATAAAAACAGTTTATAAAAATGTATGTATCTAACGCTTTACGTTGATTTAATTTGTTTGATTTGCGTGATAGATTACACTTGCATATATGAACTTTCATAAGAAAGATTTTTAATAAATGTTTTAACAAAAACATTAATTTTAAGCTATTTGTATATTTTTGTCAATAGTGGGGAACATAAGTTTTAAAATTAAGTTTGAATCATCAATTTTGATGAAGAATTAAGGGAGATATCGCTTAGCGACAAAAAAACACATTCAAGAAATAATATATAAGGATACCATGAAAATTTATAAAATGCAATAACAATACTCACAATAGCCTAAATAACAATAACAATAGGAGTAGCCTAAATAAAATACTTTCTTTGTATGCTCTCACAGCCATATTATAAACTGATTCAACTTCATGCTTGAGGTATCACTAAAATTACACGCATTAATTTATGTACAAACTGTTCAAGGAAAACATAATGTAAAATTCTATCAGAGATAAAGTATGGAGTGTAGGTAGTATGAATGTGTTTTAATCTTCTGTGAAATTAATATCGCAGATTCAATTTAATAAAGATAATTAAATGCTGAAGTGCACTTACAGTCAATGCGCTTAAACGTGTATTTATAACGATGGGGAAAACATCGTAAATTATCGCATATTGTTTTAGCGTTATATCAAAATATATAAACAGGGCTATTCAAAATGATGCAATAAATCAGTAAGATTGTTGGTCTGATAGGTTAGTTAGCGTTCATTCGGTTGTGCAACAAATAAAGATGCCAAATTCTTGTGCAATAAAAGAGATACAAACATTGTTTTCTTTAATGGTTTTGTAAAACGGAAATTTTTTCGAGAACTTACCTTCAAACCTATTACACGACTTATTTTTTTGAAACTGAAATATTTTGATTGTTTAAACAAAAACCAAATTATTGGTGTAAAGTTTTGCAACGCTCAGGATCGTTATCGTTTTCGCTCTGGATTTATCTTGTTATCGAAAAAATATAACATGACCAACAAGTAGTCACGTAATCGTCTAAACGCATGACTATCATTGGAATGCATAAATTTGTTAATATCAAATACAGTAAACATCTATAATTTGTTGAACATTTTCCCCTAAATGACATCCAAATAAATGTCAAGAAATATCTTTGACAAATAAAAGTGTTACAAAAATGCAATTTAGTAATTTATACCAATATGATTAGCGAATTTCTAAGAATTCCAGGAAAGATGACAAGTGCAGTGACTCTTATAATGGACTACACTCGCTTTTGTTGGAGTTGATTTTACATTCGATTTAAGTAAACAAAGAAATTGAGAAAGTAAATATATGAAAGATTCGTAAATTAAAATCAGTATGCCTATAAAATGAAGAAAAACATATTTAGACAAGAAGTATATTTGCTAGTTAGTGCTAGACAATCTTGTCGACTTTTCCACAACCTGAAGAGTAAACGCGGCGTTTTAAACAAAATCAACTTGAATTACCAACTTTCAACAATAGTTCAACTTCTTCAGCTGTACTTGATATACCTTTTCTCCTTTTAGTAGTGGTTCAGTAAATTAAAATATGTTGTATTAAATTTAGTTCTTAACATGCTTATGTCAGATTAAGTTAACTTTGCAGGTATCGTAAATTTGCATTAAATTTATTTGTAATAATTACAATTATTCTGTAAAAACATGTGTTATTTTGTGATTTTTAAAAACTAAATTTGTTTTCTTTTAAGTTGTGGTTCGTAAAGTTAGGCAAAATGACAAAATCAAGTTTTATTGAAAACATAGTATTTCAATTTCATTCCAGTTCAAAATATTACATTTTCCTCTTGTTATGAAGGTGTATTACATGTGCATTTTTGCTCTTAGAAAATTGTTTCTTGTCTGAGGCAAATAAGAGGTGCAGGGTTTACTTTGACATATTATGGACAAGTTTTAATCAAACTTGACAGCTAGTGTTCCATGGGTTGCATTGGATGTTCAAGATGATCTATGGAATATAAAACGTGCCATTTTCTTGCATAATAGTGTTTATAAAGCTCTTTGACTTTTACAAATAGAAAATGTATTTCCATCTTTAAATTGCTATATAAGCTTCTGTTTACATTTTAGCTTTCATTTTGTTTTATTTAAGTAATCTAGACTTTTACTTTCTCCCCCTATACCATAGTATATTGAGAAAGTATTGTAGGCCTATTCGTCAAAATTTTCGACTTTGAGTTTTTGGTGGAAATATCCATTTTGGGTAACCCTGAACCTAAAAAAGTAGTTTTCGAAGTGATGTCTGTGTGTGGGGGGGTGCGTGTCATCGATGTATAAACACACTGGATTGCGTGCTGAGTAGTCTGAAAGGTTCGAGAAACGAGCCGGCCGGCGTGGAGCTTCCCCCTCCACTGGAGGGATAGACCCGCGGTGGGCAGCGTGATAGATGGACAGTGATACACGTTGTTGTTGTTATATACAGTTCAATTCTTTGATTTATCCTCTACACTTTTTTATAATAATATGTCATTTTTGGGCAGAGGAAATAGTATTCCTAAATTACTATTCAAAACAGGCCTAGTTTTGTTAGCAGTCTTGTAGTAGGAACATAAAAACTGGTGTTTTCAAAATAAGAAATTTGAGATTGATCAATACTTTTATACAGTTCTATTTTAGAACTAAATTACGAAACTTTTTTACATTTATGAAAAAAATTACAAAAAATGTTTACTACTTTTTATATAGGCCTAAAGTTGAACTTTTTCCTTTCGTTACTAAACACTAGGGGCTCTGCCCCTGGACGCTTCGCTTCGCTCGCAGTTGGAAAATTCGCTAATGAATCTCGTTAATCTTTGGCTCGTTTGTACATTGGTTTGTAAAATTATGAAACCAGGCTTAAATATATTAACGGTAATTACAAGATTATTTATAACCTCAAATACATGCTTTAGAAACATGAGAAACTTTCATTACGATTTTAGTCCTAGTTCTACTATCTTCTGTCAACTAATGTTTTGAAACCAGGACTAAATATACAGTAGTAAGCATAACCTCAATACAATGTTTCAGAAATGAGCCAGGCCTATATTACAAAATTGACTATTAGAATTTATCCATTTTTGCCAAGTTTACTTTTTTTTATAAAATAAATTGTTAAATCAGAACAATTTATTCTAATTCTAACGTGCTAAAACAGTATAAATTAGATTGTTTTTTAATAGTAATTAAAAACTATCCAATGAACAGCTGATTTAGGATAATACTCAATCTCATGGCTTGTTTATAAACAGCTGTTTTGATTGCTTTATTTACTATTTCGTTGTAATTTTGTAACCAACATGGCAACCCATAAGACCCTATGTTAAAATTTTTCAATTTTTAAATTAGATTTTCTAAAAAAATTGCGTTTTTACACGAAATACAACTATATGGGTGTACTTAAAAATCAATACTACACCTAAATACAAAATTTCTTTGAATTCGTTACAACCGTTTTCGAGATCCACGACAGATACAAACAAAGATAGATACAAGAATTGCTCATTTAAAGTAATAGTATGCTTGTTCCTTGAGCTAATAACTTTGTTAATTTTACTTCAATCATTTTGTTTACTTGCAAAACTGGCATATATGAATTCTTTAAACCTTTATCTACAAAAAAGCAATGGAACACTTTTGAATGAGTTTAGAATAAACGTGTTGACTAAATGGTTGAAATACAAAAACTTGGACGATTTTTTTACAAATTTGAAGTTTACGGTCATTTTGTGAGCTTATGGTTTGAGATACGGAAAAAATCAAGAATACTATTTTGTTGAAAATCTAATTTACTACCCGCAAAATATTAGTTTCTAAATTCGACTTACAGTTAAGACACAAACTGGCTTTGGAAAAAAGCTTACACTGAGAGCTTACAATTCGATCACTTAAGTCAATGGAATAACTTTACTAACTTTTAAATTAAATCAAGCAATAGCGAAGCATTGCTGGGTCCACTAGTTTACTATAAAAATAAGTGTTACATACTGTATAACAATTAAATATTGTTTAGAAATTAAAATGATTATTTTATAAATAATGTTTGGTGCCGTTGTTGAAGCTGAGCAAAATAAATTAAAACATTTGTGAGCGTTGCATTAACTTTGAATGCTTCACGTGTTGTTGCTGTCCCTCCAGTGGTGGGGGAAGCGGCTAGGCCAGCCGGACCGTATTCAATACACGCAGCCAGCGATCCAGTGTGTTTATACATCGATGGTGTGTGTCTGGATGTTATCAGACCTAGAGCCTAAACCAGTCGTCCGATTTTGATGAAATTTGGTATGGAGGTACTAATCCGTGGTATCTCCAGGCGTTTTTCATTTTTGTGAATTTTTGATTTTTAAGGGTAATTTTCCCATAAAACCTTTAAAATAACGGAAAAATCTACTTTTCTCAAAAACGGCTATAATGATTTTGATTAAAATTGTATAGTTTATTAGGGACCTAAAGTACTATCAACTATAAAAATTTTATCAAAATCGTTCTAGCCGTTTTTGAGAAAAGTTGGTTTTTCGTTATTTTAAGGATTTTTATGGGAAAATTACTCTTAAAAATAATAATAATAAAAAAAAATGGTAATAATATTGTTTTATTAAGTTTCTATAATGAGGTAGAAAGTATGTGTCAGTTTCCTGATACCGTTTATTTTATATTTTTTTTCGAAAATGGATGCTCGGACTTGAACGAAGTATACTACACACATCTATAAAGATATGCTAATCATTTGCTCTATGTTTCTATATTAAAAATGATACGAAAAATCTATTACAACACATTTTTAATAATCATAAATTTTTAATCTACATTATTTGAAAGGAAATAAATCAGTATAACTAGAAATGGATGATGTCAAAGATAAACTAAAACTTTGTTGCAAACCAGTTTCGAGTATTTTTAAGCAAAAAGAATGAAGTTTGGCAATCCGTTAAGAAATAATACACTTACGCTTATATTTACAAAAATATTATATTCAAAACTTTTTATTTGTAACGTTAAATTGTTTATCCAAACTAAAATCTATGTTGTTCCCTTATATTTTACAAATTCTTTTAGTTTTGTTATTTTCTTCATTATTAACAATAGGTATGCTTCAAAAATGCGTACAATTTACTTTTTACTACTAGATTTCCATTTATACATCTAACGAACATTAAACTTTGACTTTCCTTTTCCAATTAATTGTTTATGTTCTGTTTAAACATCTACACCAAGCCTACGTAAAGCCTACGTCAAATAATTAGTTTGAGTATTTTATTAAATATATTTTCCAAGAAACCATAGTAATTTCGTAATTAGTTCCACTTTATTTTAATGGAAACGGTGGTGATGGTTTAGTTTGCTTTATGTGTAGACAAAGTTAGACAAAGTTAATATATCTTAAATAATTTGGATACAATAACTGTGTACTATACAAATCTTTTAAAAACATTTACGTATACATTACAACAGCATTAAAAATAAATGTCGCTTTTACACAAATTCACAAACATTAAAACCAAAACGAAAAATACCAAAAAGTAAAAACATCTGTGTATTACTTATGTATATTTATAGCAATAACAGCTGTATCTTACTGCATGGGCATCGTTAGAATAAAGCTTTATTATTATGTGATGGGGATGCGCCACATGCTTTATTTATAGCTAAATGTTAAAAAGAAGTTGAGGTGATTGATCTTAGTGCACATGAGGAACGTCAGTTTATTAATTCTATAAATAAAACTAGTAAACACCCGTAAAAATCACAGGCAGATTAATTAGATACACATCAAAAATAAATAATCAAAAAAAAAAACACTATTTAAAAACAACAGAGTTAATCTAGTCCTACCTATGCTGACGGGGATTTTTAACTCGGTAATTGTGTACAATTATAAGGATTATAAAACCGTAGACTTATAACTTAAGAAGACTTGTATAGATTAAAAAAAAACAAACAATAACAAAGACAAAAGGGAAAGATTAGACAATAGCGGAGTATACAAAATTTCATGTGGAGATTGTAGTTGTGAATATGTATAACAATCAGGTAGATCCATTAATACCAGAATTAAGGAACACATTAGTAGCTGGAAGTATGGTAAATCTAATTCCAATTTTGCCAATCATTTACTGGAAACTGGACATACATTTAACCCAAAAATAAGTGTAAAGTTATTACATATGGAAGAAAAAAGTAGGAAATTAATAGATCTGTTTAAAAAAATCATAATTATAACTTAAATCACCAAATTTTTCTCAAACCATCCCCCTTGTTAAAACCCTTTATGTAACCACACCTTGCCCTTGCAGTGTTTACCTAGGCCACATTCCATTGCCCTTCCTGGTCATTTCCATTGTCACTCCCACTGCTTCTATTTTTGTTTCTATGTTAGTTTGAAGATACTTTCTGTATTTCAATTTAGTAGCCTGATGATGCCTAACGGCGAAACATATGTTGCTCAGTAATAAATTATAATTGTGAAATTTGACCAATTGGTTATTTCTATCCCTATGTTTATTTTATGTAAAATGAGGAGACAAATTTGATAAAATAGGTCCCAGGTCTGTAACTGCCTTCACTTTTGAGATATCTGACGCAAAATTCGGTCTTAAAAACCTGTTTTTCATAGGTTTTTAGTGCATTAACTTTGTAAAATGGGTACAAACCCATTAAATTTAATTGACATTACAAAAATGTTTCGATTTACTGAGTACGTGTTTTGCTTTGAAAAACATTTTTTTTAAAGTTTTTCTTTTTATTGGCCTATTTTATATACTTATCTTCAGAATTCAATACTTTACAAGTTGTATTTAGTAAGTTTATGGGTTTATACTTATTTCACAAAGTTAATATTCTAAACACTGTTTTTATACCTAATTTTGCTTTATATATCTAAACAATTAATTACTGTAGGCATAGATATCGGACCAATTTTATTCAATTTGTCTGCACATGTAACATAAAATAAATGTAATGTTTCAATCTAATTAACGCCCTACTTATTTCAGTGTAGCTTTGTTTCTGTGGGCAGTCTAAAATACGGTTGAAATCTTTCGCCTGTTGTTACTCTCTGACAAATCATTTCCGGAGCTATGTTTACATGATTTTTTTCCATTATTTTCGCTAGTGGAACCATCTCAGAAATTGATCGAAACATTATGCGAATCAAACGGTATTATGTGAACTCTATAAGTTGACAGTTTGACTAAACTAGAAATTTTAAAGAAATTGTCACTCTACAGGTTTACCTGTGACAAATTTAAAGTCACCTCCACCTACTAAAAAGCCATGTTAGGTAGATAACATTGTAATTGGTTTTTATACGGGTAAAGTAATGTGCAAACACAAATTCAAACTATGCACAAAAAGGACTATTTCGTTGGAGTTACAATACGATCTAAAGAAACTTTCATGTAAGGATTTGAAAGCTATAAATTCTTATTGGATGCAGCCATCTAAAAATAAAAATTTTCAAGTAAGATTTATTTTATTTACTTTTATGTCAAGATATCGCACTGCAGTATTCCAACGCAGAGTGAGCTGTTAGGGCTTAACAACAATCAATATATAAATTGAGGATTTGTATAAATAGTTTGAGTAAATATGCAAGTGTGATTATGAAGTTTCCCACACGTCATGCCACTGTCATATTAACGTAATTCAAAGATATATGGTTTTTTTTGTGTTTTTATTTCTGTGAAAATTTTGTATTGTTATTGTTTGTTTAAAATTAATTGAATATGCAAAAACCAATAATATACTAACATATTAATGCTACATTATAAACAATTTTGCCCTTGTAATTTTGAAACTTGTTTTAATTTAGAATAGTGAATATATTTACAACAATTGTAAAGTATCATATATTTAAAAAGCCAATGTATTTGTAGAATCTTCTGAAAAAAGTATACAATCTCAATGTTTAGCGTTACAACTAAAGGATCATTGCGTTCTTAAAATACCTGGTCGGATTTGCGATTGGGTATTTTTAATTTTGGTCACTTTTCAAAAAAAAAATCACTCAATTTTCTCAAACAAGCGATTTTAAACTAAAAAATAAAACCAAATGATTGGGAAGGGTTTGTGAAAATAAATAAGTCTAATAAAGTTAACAGTGTTAGACATCGTTTTGAAAATTATGACATCTTACAGTATAATACACATACTTTATGATTTTATATATTGGAGAGCTTACTACTTCGTAAGACGTTTAAAGGATAATAAGTTCGCCTAACTACATTTTTGAATGTCTACTTTAGCTATTTCTTTATAAGGAATGGAGAAGAAAATATAGTTGGCTTGAAATATTTGTTTTGCTCTAGGAAAAATATCAAATAATAGGCCTAATCTTAGAATAATAAAACATATTTTTAAATATTATAATGCAGACGTAAAATATTACTACTTAAACAATATATAACTTTTTTTTAATAAAAATAATTCAGATAGATTTTCAATTTCTTAGAATCACGGAGTATACTCGATGCATAGAATGTATTCCTTTTTTATTACAACAAACTTCAAATACATAAACGATTTTATCAAATATGAAATTACTAATCGTAATACAGAATTCAATGTTAATAAAAAATAATGTAATACGATCTAACTATGATTACACTTAAAATAGTGTAACGCTGAGTTTTTATTTCCTTTGCATTTTTCAAATTAATTCTCCTCATCAGTAGACTCTTTTCCTCAATATGTTTATCTCAAGTATTTTACAATAACTAAGAATCTAGACAATGTTTTTATGCAAAAGAATGTTACGTGTAATCGAGCTTGGCTAGTGAGAAAAAAATATTTTCGAAAATAAAAACACATGATATGTTTGTGTTTCCATAAATGGACTGTTGTGTTTGCATATATACACATTTGTACATTTGCATATATACACATAAGCCCTTTCTTTGGTAACTGTTTAAGTGGTGACGCGCGTTTCGCCTATTGTTCAGGCATTGTCAAATCAAAAATCTTTAAAATGATTACCATTTATATAATACTCGTCAAAAAACTACAAACACTTAACACAATTAAAAAATACAAATATGCACAACACAAATAATCAGGTACAGTTCATGTAGGTATGAACATGTTTAGGATAATGATGCAAGATCCGACCAACGCCTATGTGAACGTGTGCGGCTTTCCTAAATGTCTGTTGCTAAAGAACGTTACATTTAATCTAATGTTACACACAAAATTGATTTCTAAGAATAAAGACACGTCACAAGAGTATAAATGAAGGACAATTGTTATTGTTATTGTTTACTTTGAGAAATATTTTGCATTAAGAAAGTACAACATTGATTGTACGTAAATAGTAAATAAGCCCAGATTGTTTAAATTAAAGGAAATAGGTTTACCTTATTTGATCAGTGTCAGAAAATAGAGTGTAATAAGCAAAACATGATTAAAACTTTGCTCTCTGTGTGTAGTATAGAATCATCTTGACAGTTATTTAAACTCTAGTATAAAGAAAATAAATTTTAATGACTGCAGTATTTTAACTTAGATTTTATTCAGCAATACTTGTAAAAAATACTATAAAACAATTCATAAAATAATATTGAAACAAAAACAACCAATGAATAAATTTAATGTTGACGGATTTACTTAAAATCCATCTGACCTTATATCCTGAAAACTTTGGTCTCTTTATAGAAACAAATTTTTTCTAAGATATGAAATTTGTTTGTTCTCAAATAACTACGACAAATTTGCTTTCTTTAGTTGTGCGCATAAAAGATCATGTATGTGGTATATTATTAATAAATATTAAAGTTCTGAAATAACATTGTACCTAAATTAAATCATTTAATTAAAACATCTCTTACATTGTAACTGTTCCTAATATTTCAAACTATTAAAATATTAATATTATGATATAAATATTTTCGTTGCTCATTTGATTCTATATAGATTCTAAAAGTTTATACTTATGAAAAAATACCCAAGAATAAAAGCGTTTTAAAATGTTAATTTGGAATTAAAATGATTTTTATAGTTTACAGTTTGTCACTGTATACACAATTTTAGTTTTTTTGTTGTTTTTGATTAAACAATTAACTTTTATTATTATAAAATAAATATAAACACATGTCAGAAAGGCTTGTTTAAATAAATTATTGTTACTAACCGACCCGTGCGAATATTACGCCAGTTAGGAGTACTTACCTGATTTAATACATAGATTTAATTAAGTAAATTGCGTTTATTTATTTACGTGGTTTAATTTGATTGATTTGTGTGATAGATTACACTTGCATATGAATGTAAACAATGTAACTAACAGCTGTTATGTTTTAATATATGGCGGCTTTCATTACTAATCATATTATTAAGTACTAGGGGAGACCCCTGCGTGCTCCGCACGCCAACCCCCAATGGTACCTTATAAAAACATACGTTATGTTTTATTTATAATGCAGTTTAACCCATATGTCTAATTTAGATGGCAGTGAATTAAAATAAACAGTATATACCACAGCTGTGTTAGTTTAATAGCAGACAAATGTTTTGATTTTTACGTCTTTTTCACTCCATAAGATTAACATTGCATTTTTTTGGGTGCCCGTGGGTCAAAGCCCTAGAGGAAATACAAAAAACTAAGACATAGGTGCAAAACTACATTACCTAAGGAACATTTCCTGAAAATTTCATGGCTTAACTCTCTATAATTTGTCCGTACGGCGACCCACACACACACACACAGATTCTCAGTTTTATTTATAAGGATAAATAAAAGTTTATTTAATACATTTCTGTAACGAAAACACGAATTTTAACCTGTTTGTCTATTTTTCATCATCAGCGGGGAGCACAAGCTTTAAAATGACGCTTTAATAATTAATTTTGATTAAGAATTACGGAAGTTATAGCTTACCAAAAGAAAACACATTTGAGAAATAATATATAAGGATTTGTAGTTAATAGTTTATAGGTAGTCAAAAATATTAAGAAAAAATATATATATACAGAATTAATTATATGTTTCAATGTCAGAAAAGAAATACTATCGGTTGCAAAAGGTGATAACTGAAATAAAAGATATCAACATATTGCTTTTAGAATAAGAGGAATATAGAGGACTAAGGAGTTAACCTACATGATACAGTGGGACGGTATATTAAAATATTTAGCGACAGGGGTGTCGCAGGTGGTTTTGACAGCGCAAGATCAACAACGCCAACAAACCTGCTGCATCACACACTTTTGATTTTGTATAAGGCTTAGATGCTATGGTTAATATTATTATTAGTTTTCAATACATTAACTTTATATTCTCTGATAAAGAGATTTTGTTCACGCTACATTCCTATGCTTTAAATATATATAATAAAAACCCTCTTCTCTACTCTACTCAATACATGGACTGGCATTTAAAAAAAGATAATAGTCGAATGTTTTACTCATAGTGAAAAATAAAAGAAATAATAATGTATGACGACTTTATAAAAACTCCCTAAACTGTAAGCAAAATAAAAATGTTATTATTATTAACATTGGCTTCAATAAATAATCAATTATACATTGACTGCATATTATAATATTTTCATAATTGTCAACAAATACAAAAACATTAAAAATATTAATAACATGAATGGTATTTAGTTTATTATTTTTACAAATAACTAATCAAATATAAATTAAATACTTAAATAACATTTCTGATAATTTTTATACATTTGTTTTAAATATACTACACTAAACACATAAACATAATTTACTACCTGCCTATCGTGGAGGTGAGCGTTGCTATATTAAAATGTATTTGATATTGTGATAGTTAATATAAAGTATTGTAACTGAATATGTCCTAAATAAATATTTTAATTGTAAATGTATAATTAGAGGCAATAATTTTAACTTTACGAAACATCTATGTTATTTAACATTCAACTTATGGACAACTGGCACAAGGCAAAAGAGAAGACGATATGTTTTATTATTGTACTTTAAGAAAGCTTTTGTTCTGAACTGGAGAATAGTCGATATTGTGCAGAACCTTTTCTTATTGGTTTACAATGTCTGCGTCATCTGATATGCAACTATCGGCCTAACATTCCTCCTTAGTCTTCAAAACACTCCACGTTTGCATTCTTTCATACCAAACTGATATCTCAAAACTGTGTTTTAAAATTGGTTCAATTAAATATATTAAGTATTTACAGTACTGAACTACATTTTCTATATTTATGTTAGTAAATAATCTTGTTTTGTAACTGCTCTTAATGGGGGAGGGGGGTTGAGACGAACAAAGATTCACAGTAAAAACTATTTTTAGTGTATAATACCAGTCTACAATACAGTACTACCACTTGGAGAAGATAGCCCATGGAACGTGGTGCGACTTACTACGTCAGTATTTACTGCGAGGTTTTCTTGTTAATTTATTAATAATATTTGTAAATAAACTGAAATTTAGATATTTACTTATAGTTGTAATTCAAGTTGTTTCTCCTACAATGAACAGTGATTGCTTTCTTTACTAGATAAAGGAAAAGACACTCAATACGTGAGCTACTTGACAGACAACATTTTGCAGATGGCAACATCAACAATTTTAAGGAATATTAAAATCTGCAGATAAAAAAGAACATAGTGTTCATGATACGGACTTAGAGATGTAACTATTAAACATCTCAGAAGGAGAAGAAGAGAAAACCACAATTTTATATTGGGAAGAGGCGAAGAAACCAAATTGAAAGATGATATTAATTAACGTAAGAGCCCGACGTCAAAACGTAATTTGAACAGAAATAAGTTACTCTGAATTAATCCAAAGATGCAGCTTTGACAAGTACTACAACAAACGAAACTTGGAAGCTTTTTCCAGGCGCTCTTATAATCGAGATTGTTGAATGTA
>JAGFPH010000748.1:279532-297458 GCA_018207615.1 Philaenus spumarius | reverse complement strand
TTCATTTCTGGGTACGAATTGTATTTAGTCAAAGTATATACCAGTGTCACTTTCAGTAGACATTTATTTAGTCAAAGTATATACCAGTATCACTTTCTGGACTGAATGTTGCCGCGATGGATCACAATAAAAAATATAGGTTTAAGAAAAATATACCATTTTAAGTATATGTATTTACCCTTAGTAAGGATACAAAACCTATACTTAATAATGTCCACATTATGCTCAAACAAAAATAGTTCAATTATCATCTCACATAAAGTAGTGCAGGCTACACACTTGTATTAAGAAAGTACAAAAAATTCAAAACACTTTCATAAAGTGAACAATAAAATGAAACACCTCAACTCACTCAGACTCGCCACCAGCTGCCTTTTTGTTGTGCACACGTTCAATCCCCTTCACAACTCAGATCATAACACTTAATTATTTTTAAATGTTGCTTTAAATTTTATTGAATTGTTTGAATAACTGAATACAACTTTCAAGAGAAAATATAGTTTCCTATGTGGTATTGTGTTAAGTTAGTTATCAATAGTTGAAAACTACTAGATTTTCATATGGAAAAAGACTATCAAGTATGCGAATTGAAGATATCAGAAATTATAGATAAATTAAAGGAATACAAATTATAACTTGATTTTACCGTTCTGGGTTTTAATTGTTCACGTAAACTTTATTATTAGTAAATAATTATTGAGCTTAACTTGTGAGAAAATAACTTAATAAAATAAAACTTACACACATCAGCTCACACCTAATACGTTTACTAACTAAAACGCGTTTCAATGACAATGTCGCCTTTTTCTATAACAATAAATAAATTGGTTTTGACTTAAAGATTAAACATGTAAACATGTACCTTATAGCGTCATTATTTGCCACAAAGTATTATGTGAGGATAATTGGTAGAATCAAAGAGAGATTTGCCGAAAAATTTCTTCATTAGTAGAATACATTTCACGTAATTAGGAGGCCCTATAACCTCTTATGGGGGGAGGATAACTAAGAGAGCATCTTTCTGAAATCTCATGTAAAAGAGGGTTTTAACGTATTTTCCTTCAAGTAAAACAAATCATAAGAGACATGTTTTCGTGTATTACCACTTTTCGCATAGGTGCTTTGAAAAGGGTGGAAAAGCATAGGTGCTTAGGTGGTACTTTTCCACCCTTAGCATAGGTGCTGCTAAGGGTGGAAAAGTCACAATTAATAAAAATGATTCACCAAAGAAGGAACACGAATGATGAGATCTCAAAGTGTTTAAGACAGTACCTCCTCATTAGCAAACAAAACATATGTGCAGATATAGAAAACCGACATGATGATCATGTCCTTCAATCTAAGTGTTAAGTAAATCAGATGCCATATGCATTCAGATTGATGTTTTTTATACATATATTATGTACCTTAATTACTTCTGGCTATTTATGCTTGATATATGTATGTTCCATCTAGAAATTTAGAATCCTATTTATTTAAGATTATGTTTTAAACTTCTTGATTTATTATACTCGTGCAAAAAAACACATAAATAATAAAAATCCATTGCTACTTGTTTTAGAAGAAGTAACCATGTTTGAACAACACATTTTAAGTTTAAAGTAACACAAGTTTCTAATATAAGTAACATAATAACTTAAATTTGTCTCTGTTCGTGCACACAGGTACGGCAGATATACTTACTTAATACACAAACATTTCCTGTAAAATGTCTTTTTCCGTATATCTTCCAAACGCA
The DNA here is from genome assembly GCA_018207615.1 of Philaenus spumarius. Classification (NCBI taxonomy): domain Eukaryota; kingdom Metazoa; phylum Arthropoda; class Insecta; order Hemiptera; family Aphrophoridae; genus Philaenus; species Philaenus spumarius. Next base: position 295,720 of record JAGFPH010000748.1, on the reverse strand, counting down.
ATCTGTGGCACACTGGCTGTCATATTTGATTAAACCCCGATCCGATATATTATAAGAGAGCAAATCCTTGACTATATTTCTCTCTGCCAAGAAAACAGTTTTCTTATAGTGAAAATCCACTTCTAATGCAGTCTTTAATAACAAATTCATCCCTTTTCACTCGAAGAAACATGATGGTGCAAATTCAATGAAATAAAACCAATGTATTTAAATAATTCTATTTATGGCAAATAACTTATCCAATTCGATGAAACATATATGTTAACGCCAAAGAGTAAAATATGTTCTAGTAAAACACATGTGTATGTGTAAGTGTGTAATATGTATTAGTGAAACACTTAATCTTTATTCCAAAGGACGGTATTAAAAGGAAAAATGTGTAACACTCTCCCACGATAGAAGTAAAACTTCTTAGGTTCTAGAAATAATTGATTTTATTTATTGCTGTTTTCATCTAATGTGTAGTATAATGCGCAAGCGTCTACTGGTTTCCTATGCCACGTATTAACACAGTACACACGTGTGCGTTTAATGTCTATGACGTATGCGACGGAGAAAGTATAAATGATTCTCCCTCTGTTTTTTCTCAATTTACCGGTTACAGTTGGAGAAGGCGAACCGTTTCAATTCTCGTCTCGATCAGGCCAACTCATGCTACCATGGCTAGAGATAATGCTACGTACACACATAGTACGCACTGCGCATGCGTGTAGAGTGCGTATGGCGCATTTCACAGGGAAACGATTCTCCCACTCTTTCCTTTCAACTGCCGGTTGGAGTGGGATAAAGAAAACGTTTCATTTTACGTGCGACCTTGGCCATTTGCCCTACAGCGCCTACAGAAGGTTTAATTTAAAAAACCATCTTATAACAATCATTAAGTATCGAATAATTTTAATATAATTATTATACAAAAAAAAACATTTGGTCAACAGACTACAAAATTAGTTTCTTATTTAGGCTCAATTTATTCGTAAAAATATTTCTTTTACGTTTCATGTTATTTGGGACTAACAATACCTTTTTTTTGGAAAGGAGGTTCAGCTATCTTTCTTTATTATTAAAATATTTTTGTCGAAAACCTATTTCCAATCGCCAAGCCTCTCCTAATGGACCGATTTTTATGATTTTTTTTATCATTAGAGGTGTTTCTTTATACCTATAGATATGTCATCAAGCATTGAAATAGTTTATTGAGCATTCGGTGCCATAACAATTTCAATTTTATGAAATTTTTTTTGTATTTATTTTAAAAACTAAAAACGGTACGAGTATGGTTGATAGCTCAATTGAAAGAGCTAAATATTTAGAACATTTACGCCGCTAACATTTTAAAATTTTAATTTTGATTTTTGTAACTGTTGTTGGACGTAAAACCAAAACAAACTGTACTAAATATTGTATAGAATAGGGTGCGCCGTAGTAAATAATTTTTAAATATGTTTAGTGTTGGCACAGCAATCAGCTTTTTGCTCAAATATGTCCATTAACAGCTGATTTCAAAATTTGAAACAATTATTTCTATTTCTAACTTTTCGAGTTTTGTTTAAGTAAAGGCCTACTGGTTTTTAACCTTTATTACAACTGATGGTATAAAATATAAGAAATAACTTTATTTGGACATTTAACATTATTTTTTACTATCTTAGCTTTGAGATTATTATTAATACTAACCTTTATTGTAAAGAAAACGAGATAGAAGGGTTCAACGTGGTTGGCGTGCGAAGCACGCAGGGGTCTTCCCGAGTCATTTTGTTAACAACCAGAAAGTCATATCATTTTTCCTTGTTTCCTAGAATGAAGAAGTGTTTTATTTTGTAACGTTTCGTGCTGTCATTGTTTTGAACTCTTCTATCGTCATTGGTGTTTTCGTATATATATTATTCCACTGAACTTATTTATTAGTCTAAGTGAGGAGGTTTAGAAAAAACAACATTATATTTTAGACCTCCACGAGAATAAAGGATACTTGTGATTTCATCTTGCTAAATCATTTACTTTATAAAATAATACAAAGATATAATTTGAACGGTTGTTAAATTATGAAAAAACTGTAAAATCACGTAATATATATTGTATGTATAAATAGTTTATGCCTTAAGACTAAGGAATATACTTGACTTTATTCCATATTATATCTTCCAAACACAATCTGTGATACATTGACTAACATATTTTACTAAAATTCCACCCGGATTCTATATAATAGGGGAATACATCATAAATAAAACATGGTATCTCTAAAACAAACAATTTAAGTTTATATTTCTCCACGGAATTGTGTTAAATAAAATAATCTATATAGCGCAGAAAGCATGTGCTGTAAGTAACCAAGGCAACGAATACAATATGTAAGGCCTTGCAGTATAATGCGCTATAACTTTACTGCATCATGTACATGGAAAAACAATTTGCTGAGGCTTAATTAGAGATCTTTAGGGAAGGACATTTAGTGTTTGGTAACTGTTATTATTTGTAATCTATACATATATAATCCAAATACCACTCACTGACTGACTCATCACGAAATCTCAAAAACTAATGAACTAATTGGAATGAAATTTGGTATGTAGCTTCCACTAGGGCCCTAGGGGCTCACTAAGAAAGATTTTCAAAAAATTCTGAATTTTAGGGGGGTTTGGAGATGTCAAAGTTACTAAAAATCCCCATATTTAACTTTGATTTGTCTCTCCGTGCAAAGCCGGATCGGGCCAGCTATATAGTAATATATATATATACTTTGTTTTGACCTGACTGACATAGAATCAATGTAGAGCAAACACTGCTTAAGACAAAAATACGAAAATAGGAAGATATATTCTTATGGCGTCATAGACCCACACTAAGGAGGATGGTGCAAAATATTTATATTAATGCATAAAAAGAAATGGAATTCGGGGGTTTACTCCCAGCCTATAACAGATAAAACAGCTGATTCTGATCAAAAGCTCAGCAAAACATATTTGTTGAACATACCATTTTCAAACGCAAACAAAATCAACGATAAATGCTTAGTGTATTACAATTTTTAATTCAAACATCTCTTATTACATATTATAAATTATAAATAAAACAGCTGATTTGGATCAAAAACTTAACATAATTTTAGGTTTAGGCCTATACTGAACGAAAACACTTTTATTAGAAATATTTACATACATTAAAATAGCAACCAACTTGGCTAATTTAGAATAGTCTAACGCAACTCGTCTAACCTTTCACAACAAACAGATTTTTTGGATTAAGTCAAAGCAAACACAAAATTCAACGAAAAAGGCTTATTGTAAGTCAAACATCTGGTGTTGTACAGGGAGTCCAGTAATAACGGGAAAAAACTTTGGGGGTGGTTCTATGGGTCAAAATAAGAAAAAAAGTTTATATAAACATACACTTGAAAAAGCTTTGTTTTCCAGATATACGTAATTTGGTTTTTTATACAAAATAACTCAAGTTTGTACGTTTTGTTTGATTGAATTCAAACTTGGCAGGAAGTTTACCTTGCAGTGATATATCTAAAAACAAATAATCCAATAAATACAATCGTGCTTTTCAAAATGGCGGTTATTTGAAAATTTCAAACCTAAATTACTCAAAAACCGTACATTTTAACGAAAAATGTCAAGATACCTTTTTTGTAGCCATTTTGATTCCCTATCGAATAGTGTAACAATAAGATGAAGTATAATAGCTAAGTTAAAGATAATGACAGCAAATGTATATACAATGTTGCTGTGTTTACTGTGTTGGTATAGGATGCCGGGTTGAACAAACCAATTATTTCACATAACTATTATCCTTCATCCGATTGTTTTTACAGTTATATTTTCCGATAGGGAATAAAAGAACTACAAAATAGGTGTGGACGTTTTTCGTTAAAATGTACGGGTTATTTAGTTATGAGTTATTTAGGTTTGACATTTTCAAACAGCCGCCATTTTGAAACTCAAGATTAGATAGTATCGATTATTTTTCTTGAGATATATCATTGTTAGGTTAAGCTTCATGTCAAGTGTTAACTCAATCAGTCAAACCGTTCTCTAGATATGAATTATTTTGTAAAGAAAAAACAATATGATAGATATCTTGGAAACGAAGAGTTTTCGGGCATATATTTATGTGTACTTTTTTTCTTATTTTGACCCATAGAACTATTCCCCGAAGTTTGATCCCGTAATTACTAGATACCCTGTATATTATATTGTTTTGTTTAGTTGGCGATATCAAAATTGTTTTAATTTTCTGATTACTGATTATTTAAATATAAAAGGTGAAATTACAACTCATGCCGTAATTCGAATGCGAGTGGGGATGGTTTCTATTTCTATCTTCATCTTATATTATGTATAGGTCACCGCTATCCCCCCCCCCCACCTAATTAGATCCAAGTGCTTCTGTCCTAATCAACGAGAATTTCCGTGAAAATATCAGAGTATACAGTAATATGTTAGCATTGAATGAGTCATCCCACCCGGGAGTTGTTGAGCGAATCGAGCATGGGTTAGTTTGAAATAATTCAAAGCTCACGTACTTTACAAAATACACGTTTTGAGTTAAGCCCGAAAGGAAAGTTAACTACTTTTAGTCTTGACACAGATTCTAATGAGTATTAAAGCCATATGTTAAACCTAGTTGAATAAAATTGAAGTAAACTGTGATATGGTGGATTATAATGGTTATGAATGGATACTCTTACAAATTATGTGTTTTTTTAGGAATATCTAATTTTATGACTTGCTTGTCTTTGACTATTTTCGTTCGAGTTCAAAATATGTATAAATAAAGATTTTAATAGAATTAAACAGCCGCAGTTAAAAAACTTCCTGGTTTAGAATACAATTTGAACAATTTGTAAGTAATAAAATAAAACAATAGAAAATTACCAATTGAAAATACATTAAGTTTCTATTAAATCAAGCAAGTTTAATAGTTTTCCTTTTATAGACATCCGTTTAAATATTGGAGTGTTTTAAGTACACGTATATCAAATACCATATTTTATACAGTAAATGTAATGAAGAAATAAAATATATTATGGTATAATTTATAAGTTAACCATAAATCTATCAATGACCAGAAAGCATTAGAAACGATACAAGAAGTCACTTCTCTCTTCACAACTAATATCTAACATGAAGCCTTTCATCCAACTAAAGTAGATGTTGTTTTTACACTAGGGACACAAAGGAGTATTTTTGTATAGTTAAATCTTCTACTTCAAGTAAATTCTCCAGCTGATGATTACAATGGAAAAATATATTTAGTGTTCTTATAGGTTTACTAACACAAAAAATAATGTAAAGTCACTTGATTGTGTTTTATTATTCCATGGAGGTACGGTATATATATATAATGTTAATGTGTATGGCATTGTGAGCATTTCTGAAGGTTATGAGAGGGAGTGGGCTATTATGACTATATAGTCTAATCATTGCAAAATACATCTCAACGTAGGGGCCTATTAAGACGAGGATAATCAGTATTATTATAAGTTTTACATTCAAGTGAAATTTAAGTTGGCCTTTCCGTGCCATTTTCATATATGAATCACATAATCTAATACAATAGTTAGTTGTGTAACAAGAGTGCAAAGTTGAGATTGTCTCACAAAACAAACATTTGACGCCTGAGGCGCAGCCGAAGACGTTACATTTTATTGAGGGTGACTAAGTAAACGTTGCACCCGTAATACACACAACGTTTTTCTCACAGCAGCATTTTAAAATATTTTTTAGTTTTTTAAAAGGTCTGTTTTACTAAACAAAACTTGTTAACACTATTATCTAGTTCACAAACGTTCTGTAAATTCCAGATATTATTGTAGTTAACATGTGTGCCACCATGAGCAGCACAACTCTCAGCACAACAATCAACATTTTCAAAATATAGCCTACATCAACTGATTTAATTTGTATCCTAGGTTGCAAAGTAATTTTTTTGTGAGAGAAGTAAAACAAGAAGGTATAATTACTTGACACTGAGCAAATGCAGTTTAGTTTGTGAACTGCTGCGAGTGTGCAAAAACGCACTGTGTTAAGTAGCTGTAGGAAAAATCTTTTATGTTTCTCCCATACTGTTTGTGTTTAGTTAGTTTATTAATATCTCAGCTCTAGTATTCCAGCTTTGGGTTCTTTCTTTATATTTATAGGTTACCTATAGGCTAAATATATATTTCTATATATAAAACCCAAAACCCACTCACTCACTCACTTATCACAGTACCGGTATCTCAAAAACTATACCACCTAGGAACGTGAAATTTGGTACACAGTTAAGAAAGGATATTAAAATATGTGGCCTTTAAGGGTTGAAGCAACCCCTAAAACTGTAAATATTGTTTGTTACAGATCTCAAAAAACCGCCTAGGAACGTGACATTTGGTACACATACTGTTCATAAGTCCTAGAGGCTCAATAAGAAAGGATTTTAAAATATTTAGCCTTTAAGGGATGAAACAACCACTAAAAAATGAATATAGTTTATTATAGATCTAAAAAACCAGTATGCCTAGAAACGTGAAATTTGGTACACGAATTGCTCATATGTGCTAGAATCGCACTAAGAAAAGGCTTTAAAATAGTTGGCCTTTAAGGGTCGAAACTACAACCAGCACTATAAATATTGTTTGTTATATTTCCCTTAAAGCTTGAAAACTGAAATTTTGTACATCCATTTCTTACAAGATATAACTTATATAAAAACTGAAAAAAATTTACATTTCTAAATTAGGGTGAACATGTGATAACAACCCCTAAAAATAATAAATATACATTTTTATACATTCCTTAAATCTAGAGAGCTCATCATCTGTAAATTTATTTCTTACAAGATACATAGAAAAAATAACCAGTTTAACATTTTGTCACGTTCTGTTAAGGGGAAATATAGTAACAAAGCCTAAAATAATAAAAATCACTTTTTAAACTTTCCTTAAAGCTAGAGAGCTGAAACGTTTTATATTTTTTTCTTACGAGATACACATAAAAAATAAACCAGTTTTACCCTGTGGCACGTTCTGCTAAAGGGTGAAAATGGAGTAACAACCAATAAAACTATAAATAATAATTGAATACTGCCTAGGAATTTGAAATTGTTTACTCATATTGCTCATAGGCACCAGAGGTGCACTAAAAAAGGATAAAAAGGATTTTAAATATCTGGCCTTTAAGGGTTGAAAGAACCCCTAAACTATAAATATTGTTTGTTATAGGAATATGCAAATTCGCTATCCGTAATTCTTATAAGCGCTAGAGGATAAGATTTTAAAATATTTAGCCTTTAAGCGTTGAAAAAATCACTAAAGCAAGAAAGCTGAAATTTGGTACATTTATTTCTTACTAGATACATATAAAAAGTAAAAAAATATATATATATTTAGTGATTTTAAAATAATTGGTAACGAAAAAGCACTGGCGTAAAGTACCTCCAGCGAAATATTGGTTCTCCGTTTTTTGATCATGTTATTATATTCTACTTACATTTATATTCAGTTTACAGTTCAAAAACATTAATGTATTTTTTTAACTTATTTTATTATTTTTTTCAAACAATTGCTCTTTAATCCTTTTCTGCGTTTGGTGAAGAAAAAAGAGAAATATGTAAAAATACTATGATCTCACGCATACACAGTGTGTTCCTATAATTGCAATTAGATCCAACTAAAGGGAAACTTTTACAAGCAAGTAATTAGTGAACTGTAAAGATTTGTCCACCTTTGAGTGTATTTCTCTATGTCATTTTAGTTAAAGTTATTATTTACAATAAAACAAACAAATAGGTTACGTTCTAAAGATAAGGAAAAGGAATTGATTTGTTTTTCTCTTCAAATTATACTATTTCTTTTCCTCGTGACAGGTGATAAAGGCCTACATAAATAAACATACCAAAAATGTAAAGATTTACATCTTTGTTGATACTTATGCTGCAAGATATTAAAAATCATTTGCTTACATCCAGATTATTTATTTAATAAGTACATATAGTATTATAATAATTATATGGAATACACCTAAATGACAGAAAGAAAAAAACATCTAAACTTACCATGTGAGTACTTTTAAAGTTTTTCGAAAGTATTGTTTTTTCTGAAATATCGTACATTTTGCTAACTTAAAATAGTCTATATTACAAGTACAGGAATGTTGGTTCAAATTGTCTGAACATATTCCAAAACTCCGTAAGCCTTCCCATCGATACAAGAGCTTTGCGGCATTGTATGCAAAGTGTGGCAATAATAAAAAGGACAGCTTTTATCTCCTTGTTTGCACTCTTTCCGACGAACCTTCCTTTCCGTCGATCCTCTTATAAAGGGAAACTGATTTACCTAATCTGCAAGTTAGTATTTCCATGCCTTTATAAAAGTAACAAATACGTTTTACATGGTGAATGGTAAAAGCGCCAATATAAAGTCAAGGTTTTGAGTGAAAACTGAATTTCCTCTTTTAATACAAAGCCAAAATATATTATGCAAATGTGAATAACACAAGAAAGAGAAAACTTTATCTCGTTTATTTCTTACCTTATCGTTATTATCTTTTACTTTTATCTAAAAATTATAAAATGTAACTACAAGAATAATGTAACATTACTCTTGTAAATTCCTATTTGCATATTCACAGTTTAATTGCAACATTTATCGATAAGATAATTTAATTGGAATAATTCAAATATGTGTACTTTCATCAGTTTTGTAATTATAAAGAAGTATACAAAAACCTTGTACTGGACTTTCGATATCATATATTTGAAGATTAAAACACGGCCACCAATTCTCTTTTAAATAATACTTTTCATAAATACGTATGGCTTGGTTATTGTAGACCATGCGTCACTGAAGACATTATCGTTGTTACGCGAGTTAGTAGATAAACATAATATTATTGTTTGTGAAAGTATTTGTACAAGTATCAATTAAGTAGACTGTAAGAGTACATTTCGCCAGCACGGATAAGATTTTAGAGAGCACCGCGATTGCTAAAAGTCTTCGTTTTTTTTTTATTTGGATATCGATATAATTTGGTAAGTTGAATACCTCTTTTAAAATGTGCTTAATAATATGTGCTCCAAAATTCACGTCTTTTTTTCTTTCGATTGCTTCGTTTTTATAAAGGCTGAAATTGCGGTTACTTATGATAAAACATAATACTGTATTACAATTTTCCTAAAAATAATTTTAGCTGTAATAATAATTGATCGTTTACTTGTAAAGAAAATTCTGATCTCACAATTTCTTTAAAATTTTTTAACTAAAAATGTTAATAAATAGCCTATTGCTTTAATGTTTAAAATTGCACTTTACGAGTTTCAAAGTTAGTTCAAATTTGATATGATTGTTTTTGTCTTTTGAATAGACAAAATTCAACTATACTGGATTACTGAATTTCAGTTGTTTGTAAATTTCAAGTTCCGGCCAAATCTGATACAGCTCACTGTCAGCCAAAATTATTACTCCCTCTTTCTTTTGGTTCATGCGACTGTAAAGCTTGTATTAAATGGTAATTGAAATGGATAGTGTAGGTAATTACTTTCAAGCTGAAATAAGATTATAAAACAAGATGATGTTTTAAAACAAATTCTAAGCAAAACGGAATCGTAAAGTACAAAGGAGTACGAATTGCTTGCACGAGTACAAAACACAATGCTGGTTTAGCAATTAACGAGCGTCAATATATATCCACAATTATAATTAAAGCTACTTCGGAGCACCAACATGTCATGCGACCATTTTATTGTTCCAGTGACGTCACGAGTTGATTTTAACCAAGTCTAAAGTCCCAGAGCAACTATACAGTCACCCTTTATTTGCATTAAACCATCGTAAAATGCAATACAACTCTCGCGAGTTTTCATATAGGCTACCAACCGATTTTATCACAAATTGCGTGTTTTCATACTTAGTTGTATTGCTCTGATAAAAGTTGTGTTAGTAAATTCTGATCAAGAACACGGGATGTTCTTTTAACTCGATTGGTATAAATCCTGTTTTACCTTTTCAATTTTATAAAATAGTACAAAGTAATAGATTGCTAATATTGCATTGTTTTTACAAAAAGAAAAATAATCTCAAAAAAGACAATGGAAGCAATAAAGAAAATGATTGACAGAATGTTAGAAAGGTTTTTAATTCCAAGGTTATACTATTAATGTTGTAAAAATCTATTTCTCTTTCATGAATGTGTTAGACTACAGGCGTGTAAGAATATTCTGTAAACAACTGTCATATTGTTTTAGTTCGCACCTTATTTTATAATTTAGTTTTGGTTCAACGAATTAAATCATAAAAAGGTACGATTTTATCGTTTACTTTTCCTTTACCTCTAATATTTTATGATATTGCATACAATTATCAGTTTTAAGAATAATGAAAAGAAAACTATTGTTATCCCCACTACACAAGTTTACATGTAGTGTTTAATTTATTATTAATCTGAAAATGGTAAGCTTTTAGGAGCATATTTGTTAAAGTAGTATGCTCCTTCATTCTTAAGGCTGAGTGCAAAAGTGTAAAGAATATGTAGTGACTTCAAAATATTAGTCGCAAAATAGGATTGAATTTTAAATTACGCCAAATTATTATCATTAGCCAATTTCCAAAAGAAAGATGAGCTATTGCAGTGACTCTTATGGTGAGACCTAAGGTCCGGAAGTGGTTAATGAGCACAGATTATGTCCCAAGAACCCGTTTTGCTGGGTCATTAAAAACGTTACTTATATGTATATATGTGTTCGCACTCTAAGGGCATCATTTTACGGCCGATTTGGTCCAAATTTGGTGCACACTGTGATTTTCTTTAGCCAACAAAATCCATTAACCTGAAGCACGTTTTTTTTACGGGAAGTAGAACAATTATAGCCTAGATATTGTTTTTACTACAATGAAACTTTTGTCTTTTTATCTAAAAATTAAATATATGAGATTATTCTGAACATTTTTTTTTACACGACCTGCTTGTCTGGTTTCCCCAAAAGCGATCAAAACATAAAATTCCACAGAAGTACCAGGTTCAAATCCACGTGGAGGCAGGTTCTGATCTTAGGCTTACGGCCGTATGTAAACTCGTGAGTCTAATTTGTCCGCTGCGAGTAAAGCGAAACCGTCCATAATCGGAGGACGCAAGGCCGAGGTGCAAAACCACCCCGAGTGAACCGGGGCTGGAACTGAGGTGCAAACACATTATACTAATACAGCTCCTTCGTGACGATTTCCCGAATGGTAGATTGAAACCCTAAAACATATAAACCTAATTTTGGAAAATCTCAATCCACGACAGTGGTTCGAATTATTCGGATTATTTGTTTTTATATAGTTGTAACATTATGTCTGTCATATATCGTTACGGTTTATAGTTTCATAAACATATAACAGCAAAATGTATAGTTTTGCATACACTGATTGAAACACTGTTGCCACAGAATGGAAAATAGGCTGTAATCGTTTTCGTGGTAAAATAAACTAAAATCATACTACAAACACGCGAGTGCAAAGTACGTCCCTCTTGCAATGTATAGCCATCGGAAGGGACACTTTTACAAGCAAGTTATTAGTGAATTGTAAATATTTTCCTTCTGTACATTTTTGTAGCATGTTATTTTAATTAAAGTTATTATTTTCATTCAAACAAACAGTGCAGATTCAAATGAGCAATTTCTTTTCCTTGTGACTTAAAATTTTCAGTTTAAAACGTTGACAGACTTACTTCCCAGATAAAAGAGGCTAAATAAATAATTCTACAAACAAGGTATACATTGAAATTTTTTTAATAAGTGTGTAAAAAAATGCTTGACGACAAAGTGTTGATTAAAATATTAAAGATTTATTTTTATGAAATACACTTTAATAACTTGAAGCGGAAAATCCAAATTTAACTTTTGAGTAAATACACCAACCTGTAACGTTTGTAGAATGAGTTATTTTTCAGAAATATCGAACATTTTATTAGACAAACCAATGGTAAAACTCGAAATACCCGGAAGTCTTCGGGACTAGAACTTTACAGCATTGAAATTAAAGTGTGGCAAGAATAAACAGGTCAGCTTTTATCTTCGTGTTTGCACTCTTTGCATCGAGTCCTATCAAAGGAAACTACTTTACCTAATCTGCTAGTAGGCGACACCAGACCTTTGTCAATGTACTTTGTGTAACAAATACGTTTTAGACTTTAGATTGTCAAAAGTAAAAGCCTGAAATGCAAAACATTGTCTCGTATAAGAACTACATTGTATCTTTTTATCACTAACCTTAAATACATCTTTAATGTTTCTTCTTATCATGTAACGTAGGAAACAGAACGCAAAGAAAAATATTTTTTCAGTTTCTAAATTTATACCAGTTTCTGACAAGTTCTGTATAATATGGTTGGCGGTCCTTTTAACTGATACTTTTATCCGGAATAAATAAAATGTTGTTTTTGTTATTTTTGTATGTCCTCCGTTAAATATTTTTCTAAAATATCATATAATTTATATGATTCATTTTTGTTTAGAAATCTAATTGATTAATTTGAAGGAAATCATTATTAACAATTTATTTTCGTGTATTAAAATTTATATCTCTCAGTTTCAACGGTAAGACATTATAATAAAAATTATTAACATAATATTCATAGTTTGAGCAATTGTGTCACTTTAAAGAATTTTATTTATGTAAAGAAAGTAAAATATTACATTGAAAATAAATTTCAAAATCCTTTTGAAAGTTTTTTTATTTTGCAAAAACTATTCAGATGCACTTTTAGACTCTGTGTGTTCAAATAAACATTACAATTGCATTTACAATAAATATACCTTCAAAATGTGGCAACTTTGGATGGATTTTATTTCCGAAAACAGGTTACTTAAAAAATTTAGTGTTTTAGAAAGGTTGAGCTAGATTAACATCCGTAGTCAATTAGAACTCCCATATTCGATTCAACAATAGCATTAGACAGACTTACCCGTTAAATATTCTTCAATAGTACATTGTATATGCATAAATAAAATGTATATATAAACTTTAAAAATAAAAATGTGCCTTAGCTTCACAGCAAAAATATACTTGCATGCTTCTGGCATGCCTAACCGATAAAAGTGTTGTGGAAAAAGAGGGTTGTAAGTTTTACTGATTGGTATTCCTCGTAATTTTAAACTATTACAGAGCTTCTTTCACTTATTATTTCCGGCATTTTTTCAACAACAAAAACGTTGGTTAGGTAAGAAGGAAAATCTCGATGTAGTTGGCAGTGTCTAATGCGATGCATTTTATTAGTATGATTATATTATTTTGTTCTTAATTTGAAATCGCGTATTATTCCATATATAAACCCTTAGGTTTGTAAATGATAATATAATAAGGACAAATATTTTACTCTGATTAAACATAATTACTTACTAAACATGCAGGTACATCAGTGTTAATTAAATATACATCATTTACAGTTAGTTGTAATTTCTAATATGCAGCTATTAGAGAGCAGTATAAAGCAAGGCAAGCTTTGACAAAAGCTCCCAACTAATGGTTGCCATTAAGGATAATTGGGTACCAGACTTTGTATAAACAAATTCTAAGCTTTAGGTACTTTAATTCAAACAAAATTGTTTTATTTTATTTCAATTCAGTTCTTGTTTTAAAGTAAGAATATCTATCTTACAATATTAAGTACTTTATTTCTACAATATTCTTTTTATATAACTATTTATTAGTTCAATAAATAACAAGCCGACACAAAAACTTTAAAATTCTGGTTATTTTCTGTGATAGACCTCGTGATCTCTCCTCTCGCAAGACTTTTTGAGTGAAATATTGTATTGTATTTAATATATATATAAGCTTGATTATTAGTTACTATACGGAATATTTTTACAACGGCGTTGAATATTCCTCATGTGAACTTTAAAGTTCTGTTTCTTTGGAAATTTACTACCTCGGTAATTCTTAAGTTATTTCGCTGGGTTAGTCTTACTGGAGAAAAAGAAGCAAAACCTACCCTCATGCACTTAGTATAAGTGCTCGTCGTCCAACAAGAAAATTAATGTTCATTTTTATGCAATTAGGTTTGCTTTATTCTTCCTACAAAATCTTAATGGAAGTGAACACTAGGGGTGAACCCATGCAGATAAAGGGAACGGTGAATTAATCTATATGCTTTATTAAGATAAAGCATGTTTTATAACGCACGCACATGCTGAGAAAATATTTACGTTAATATGTTGCTTTTCACATTACACTTGACATTAGAAGTTTATATACTCCTCAAAATGTTATATCGTTTTCTCTTTCCTTAACTTTGTTTTATACATTGAAAAGCCAATGTTAATAATCAGGCTAGAACCTATGACAATGAGAACTATAGTGTATTGAAACGCCTCAATGCTGACCTCCATTAGAATACTATATAATGGTGGGAGGGAGGGTCGATTGTATGGTTTAGAGCGCACGTATGTTTGGACAAAGTATGGTGTATACTTATTTAATAAGTCGGGTACAATCAACAAGTAAAATTATTCAAGCTAATCTACTAAGTAGTAAGTAAATTATATTTTAATGAAAATACAAACGCACAATATTTATTAAATTCTACAGCAAATTTGTTAATTTAGTCTTGATAATCATGGTTTACATTTAGTGTTACATTTTTTCAATAACGTTAATTTTAAGATTCTCCATGTCCAAAAAAAAGTAGGAAATTAAATTCATTAGACATTTTAGTTATTAAGAGATTATTTTCTAAAGACTCCAACCTTGTGGTAAATGTTCAAGACGAATTTATGTCAAACTCGAGTTTGCGGAAACTATCGACTGCCGTATGACCTTAGGCCCATCGCACCTTCCCACCCCTTTCTCTTTACTTTTGTTTGTTATCTAACTAACAGATCTCTGTTGTAATATTTATTCGTCTGTTTTCTGTAGTTTACTTAGTCTGCGTTAAGCTGCGTTGTCAATTTCATAAATATTATGTTTTTACTTTTGTTGTTTTATAGAATCAGACAGTTTTGAATTAATTGGAGTAACCCGTCTCTGTTTTTGATATTTGATAGTGTTGGTAACAAATCACAGGTTTTATTATAATGTTTTGGTAGCTCAGCTGAAATCTGTGCTTCTTTTAAAGTTTCATGATGTAGCAAGTTAAGAAATATGATGAGCACAGCAGTCTCACAGGGGTTTACTTACAGTTATGAAGTTATTATTTAGCAAGTGTTTATTTATATCTAAAGTTGGCATGATATGACCTAGAAACGAACCCCACTTGATATGTGTTTATTTTTACATTCCGCTTTTCAAATTCCTTTGTGTTAAAAAGGATAAAGAAGCCCACCCGGAAATATTTGTGCTTAACCGACAATTTCCAGAGCCATCTTGATAATCCCATTTGATCATTGAGTGTTTGCGTAAATAGTCTTCTCCTTATCTCTCTCTCGTATATCACTTAATCCTTATTCAGAATACTCACTTTAATTTAATAGTAGTTTAATTAGAGCCTAGTCATTCTCACTCAAAAGTCTGAGGAACGGGCATCTCTCCAGCATTTTTATTTTATTAGTTCTACTATTCATTCCATCTATTAAGTTCAGAAGTCAAATCATTTGTCAGAGTTGCAAACCTTAACCAAGACTACGCAATAGCTAATTTTATCTTTCCTATTTGGAAAGAAGATTGATGTTGCCACGATTAATGAAGTGTCATGGAAAATTTTGTTTTTACTGTTTTACAACACCTAATCGACATACATACCTTCCCTAAAATTATCACCCTGACATTTTACATTACAGTTTATTGATTCCTGTTGAAACTGGTCATGCCCAGGACTATTTCTCAACCTAAGATTATGTTTTTTTTCTTGGTGGTTAATCTAACAACAAAATACAATATATTAGACTAGCTGACCCGTACGGCGTTGCCCGTGGTGGTTGGTATTTTCAGTCTTTTAACGTAATTGTATTATTTTTAAGTGTTCAGTCAGTGAGTGGTATTTGGCTTTTATATATATAGATCTTAAATAATAAAAGCACTATTGTCATAATAATAAAAGATCTGAAATTATGATTTTAGTAACTTTGATCCCCCCAAACCCTTCCTAAAATTTCGAAATTTTTCATACCCTTTCTTAGTGAGCGCCTATGGCCCTAGAGGAAGCTACATAACAAATTTCATTCCAATCCGTTCGATTATTTTAGAGAAATCGTGATTTTGTAACTTTGACCCCCCAAACCCCCCTA
>JAGFPH010000748.1:266528-279432 GCA_018207615.1 Philaenus spumarius | reverse complement strand
GAGAAACCATGATTTAGTCATTTTTACCCCCCAAACCCCCCTAAAATTTCCAATTTCTTAAAACCCTTTTTTATTAAATACTTATGGCCCTAGAGAAAGCTACATACCAAATTTCATTCCAATCCGTTTCTTTAGTTTTGAAGAAATCTTGATTTAATAACTTTGATCTCCCCAAACCTCCCTTAAAATTTCGAATGTTTTCTAACCCTTTCTTAGTGAGCACCTATGGCCCTAGAGGAAGCTACATACCAAATATCATTTCAATCCGTTCGGTAGTTTTTGAGAAATCGTGATGAGTGTTTGAGTGGTATTTCGCTTTTATATATAGATTACCTGAAGCCCGGCTATTGGGCTAGCTGGCTCGACCCGGCTTTGCACGGATAGACAAATCAAAGTTAAATATATATTTAAAACAAATATATTATATCAATAAATGTATTACAATATGTATTTCTTATGGCTATTTTTAGTAACTTTGACCCCCCCAAATCTCCCCTAAAATTTAGATTTAAAAAAAAAAATTCTTTCTTAGCGAGCACCTAGGGCCCTAGAGGAAGCTACATAATAAATTTCATTCCAATCCGTTCGGTGTTTCTTTTTAGTAACTTTGACCCCCAAACCCAACTAAAATTTCTAATTTTTTAAACCCTTTCTTAGCGAGTACCTAGGGCCCTAGAGGAAGCTACATACCAAATTTCATTCCAATCCGTTCGATGGTTTTTTGTAGTAACTTTGACCCCCAAACCTCAACTAAAATTAAATTTTTTTTAAACCCTTTCTTAACGAGCGCCTATGGCCCTAGAGGAAGTTACATACCAAATTTCATTCCAATCTGTTCGGTAATTTTGGAGAAATCGTGATTTAGTAATTTTTACCCCCCAAACCTCCCTAAAATTTCGAATTTTTTAAACCCTTTCTTAGCGAGCATCTATGGCCCTAGAGGAAACTACATATCAAATTTTATTCCAATAAGTTCGGTAGGTTTTGATAAATCGTGATTTAGTAACTTTGACCCTCCAAAACCCCCATACAATTTCAAATTTTCGGAAACCCTTTCTTAGTGCGCGTCTAGAGCCTATAAAGAGTATTATTGCCAAATTTCATGTTTGTAGGCCTCGTGGTTTTGGAGAAACTGTGATGAGTCAGTGAGTCAATGAGTCAATGGTATTTGGCTTTTATAAGTATAGATAATAAGTTTTCTTCAAAAATAACTCAATAAAAGTTTGTAATATGACGTTTCAGCATACTGACATTCAACGAAGCTGTTGTATGTGTTATGGATGTTCAAAAACATGTATGATATAACACTATCTGCATTTAAATTAACCAAATTTTTGTATTTGGTAAATGACTATTTAAAAAAACATTTCACCTGTATTTAACAATTTTGATTGTAAACTAAAAGTTAAGAAAACAGACTCTAATCTATTTTATATGTTGAATCTAAACAATTTATTATAATAAAGCATACAACTAAACGGAATTTATTACTTCATTTTATTCGTAATAATTATTATGTTATTAGTATTATTGTACGATAGAAATAATAATAGGTGTACGTTATAAGGTAAGGATATGATTAATATAACGCTTCATTTTATTATACCTTGCAATATGTTTCACCTCTCATATGAACTGAACTGTTGCATATGTTAAGCCGGGTTTAGACAGCAAGCGTTTTCCTCGCGAATACCCCTTGCGAATAGGCACAAAACGATCCAAGAATCTGATTTGCGAGTAAAGATTGAGCGATCGGTTGTCGCGAGGCAGTCATGGAAAGCTTTACTTCGTTAATCTTTTTTTCTCACGAGGAACAATCGAGAAGTGACGTAAACTGGTGCAGGGAGCTATGTAGTCAACGAATCCGGTATGGCAACATAAATATATATATATAGCACAAACATTGTACATTAAGTGCAAAGTACAAAACAAAAAAATGAAACGAATGAGGAAACAAAGTAAAAATACTAATTTCGTAAAACTTAATTATTGAAAATATTAGTTAATTTCAAATGTGTTTCAAAATTGTTAATGAAGCGTCATATTTAGCCTCACTATTTATTGATGGGAATGTAATAGTGGATGCATTGGTGAAACCTGTATATTTCCGATGTATGCGATCTCGAGGAGGATTCATAATTTGTTGGGTGGTAGCGATAAAATAAAGTCCCCATGTGAACCTCGAATAGAACGTCGAAAAAGGCTTCTTTCACATATCCCATCGATTCATTCACTATGGTGTTGACCATATAAAAAAAGGGTCTGCTGCTAAATTATTAGTCGACTAAATAGTTTTTATTTAAGGATTATAATTAATTAAATTTGTATAATAATTAATTTCATTTCATTAAAAATTAAGGATAATTATTTATAAAAGTAAAAATAAAAATACAGAACACAATTCTCACAAAACTACGTTTATTGATCAAACGCGTTTCAATAACAAAGTCGTCATCTTCAGTGACACATGAGCTACAACTAAATTATAACTAGTTATTAAACTAAATTATAATTTATAATTTAGTTGAAGCTCATGTGCAACTGAAGATGACGACTTTGTCGTTGAAACGCGTTTGACCTATAAACGTATTTTTGTGGGAATTGTGTTCTGTATTTTTAGCGAATTTCCATAGGAAAAATGAGCTATTGCAGTAGCCCTTATGGTGAGACCCAAGGTCAGGAGTAGCAAATGAGCACCGATCATGGTCCCCAGAACACGTTTTGGGGTGTCATTAAAATACATGTATATATATATATATATATATATATATATATGTATATATGTGTTCGCACTCTAGCGGCCGTATTTTAAGTCCGATTTGATTCAAATTTGGTACACATGTTGGTTCTCTATGTGGCTCGGACCAGTTCGTTAGCCAAAAAAAATCCAACAACCGGAAGTACGTTTTTTGACCGGAAGTAACTATTTTTTTGGATTTTTACTACGATATTTAATTTTTTTTAGAGTTTTTTCTAAAAATAGAAATGTAGGATGTTATTCTGCACATTTTTTACGCGACCTTATAGCTCGCTTGGTTCCCCCAAAATCGATCAAAACGTAAAATACCATAAAAGTACCAGTTCGAAGCCAAGTGTGCAAACTCGCGAGGCCACTAGGCGCAAACAAATTCTACTAATATATTGCGTACACACAGACAGATGTTCAACGCCTTCTTGAGTAGACCTATTTCCCAAATTGTTGGTTGAAACCCTAAAACATAGGCCTATAAACTTGATTTTGGAAATTTGTTTAACTCACGTCAGCGGTCCAGCTGCGTGGTCGAATTATTATTTTTAGAAATAATATTTCTCACAAGTCAACTCGATTATATTTATAAGGATATTTAACTCAGTTAAACAAAGTGACTCTCTGGTTCATATTTAGTTAATCCACACAACGCGAGTATTTAGTATGGAATCACCTTTTATTATTGATGTTGCAGTTTACCGAATAGTGAGGGCGAGTCGATTTACAAAATAAAGTAGAGGGTCAAAGATTTAGTCCGCATCATTCGAGTTTTGATTCCAAGCTGCCTCGCTAGGAAAATATTCTCGCTGTCTAAACTAGGCTTTAGAATTAATAGGTCTTATTGTGCTCTTTTCCCCCCAGAACATGTAGAGAAACTAATCTACTACTTATTAGCGAATTTCCATAGGAAAAATGAGCTATTGCAGTGGCCCTTATGGTAAGACCCAAGGTCGGGAGTAGCAAATGAGCACCGATCATAGTCCCCAGAACACGTTTTTGGGTGTCATTAAAATTCATATATATATATATATATATACATATAGGGATATGTATACATATATGTATATATGTGTTCGCACTCTAGCGGCCGCATTTTAAGTCCGATTTGGTTCAAATTTGGTACACGTGTTGGATGTCTCTATCGCTCGGACGAGTTTGTTAACCAAAAAAATCCAACAACCGGAAGTAGGTTTTTTGACCGGATGTAACTATTTTTTGAGATTTCTACTACGATAATGAAATGTTTTTAGAGTTTTTTCTACAAATATAAATATAGGATGTTATTCTGCATATTTAATTTTTTACGCGACCTTATAGCTCGCTTGGTTCCCCCAAAATCGACAAAAACATAAAATACCATAAAAGTATCCAGCTGCGTGGTCGATTTATTTAATATTGTATACAAATAAATAATGTTATATAATCTGACAAATACTTCAAACAATAAACACGATTATAAAACGAATAGGCAATACAGTATATCTTACATTCTGTTATGTTGTCAAGAGTAACATTTAAGTACACTGATGTATCCAAGCTAAACCCAACAATAAATAATTGTCTGTTTACATTATAAATGTGCAACCATTAGAAAGCTCCAAAGAGAATGAAAACGTTTCAAAGAAAACGGACAACTAATGGTAGACATTAGGCTGCAGTAAATGTGTTCTGAACTAAGCTTATTGTACCTAAATAACAGACTCACTGATATATTTATATATATATATTTCAATTTAATATTTTAATATACCAAGGGTGTATATTTAACTGTAATTAATTAACAATTATACACCGCAAATATAGTAATTATAAACAAAAACAGCATGTAAAAACGTTTTCTCTAAACACTATGTCTTTCGGTCGCATTTTTGAATATTTTTATATTTTTAATAATGTAAATTACAAAATAATTTCTTGTTTTTATTGTTGTTGAGAGATTTAGTTTTCTTTGATAATCACTACAAACCTATTTTTTTAAAACCAATAATTACATTTGTTGTATAGTTTAGTACCTGACTTAGTCGAGCACCTAAAGCTATACAAATTTATTGCTTAGCATTAAGATATTCAAGAAAAAAAATCTAAAATGTTATACAGTTTTATAGAAATATAGTACAGTATTTTAAGAATATTTTAATGATATCAATATGGATAGGAATACAAATTTCTAATGTTTACCTTCATTCTAACGTAAACAACATATTTTAATTAAATAATGGGAGCGTTTAATTCATTTATACACCGCCTAATAATAATACCCATGAGTAAACTCCTTTATCAGGAAGAGCTGCAAACAATAAAATACATTGCAAGCAGGAATGTATACAGTACACATATAGTTGATAAATTATTTCACAAACACCTGAGTAAAAGTAGACACAGTAAAACAAAACCAATGCAATTCACTTCCACGGAATATGCAAACTTATTGCCTAATTATTTGAAAAATGCATTCAAGAAACATAATGTGACATTTTCATTCAGAACAAACAATAATATAAAAAAACAATTGTGACCAAAATCAACAAAATGCATTAAAAATTGCTCCGGTGTCTATAAGCTCAAGTGCAGGGATTGTAATACATTTTATATTGGACAAACCGGTAGAAAATTCAAGGATAGATTTTTAAAGAACATCTACCTAAAAAAGACATTGCACATAACAATTCAAAATATGCTATACACTTAATTCACAATGATCATAGCTATTTGACAGTGAATTTTATCCCTTTGCATTTATGTAAAAAAGGTCGACTAATGAATGCATTGGAAGAATTTGAAATTTACCAAGCTAATTTGCAGCATAGTAGCTTAGTCCTCAATGAACAATTATATTTTAAATCTAATAGCCTCTATAATACCGCAATTGCTATAGGCCATAAATAGTATTGACGATAGAGATAACGGATGTAATCTTTCAGCACGGTGCACCGTTAACATGGCCTAAAGCCACCTGTTTTTAAACTTAGTTTTTTGTTTAAAAAAATGTGCTATCGTAAGTGCAATAATTCATGTTCGGTTGTGTGTATGTGTGTGTTTGTGTTTCCTTATGGCGTGCTCACATGTGAGTAAAATTTTATAAATACCTGAAGATGGGAACGTGTTCCTGAAACGCGCGTAGCATTATACTACCCAAAAAAAGTTGCAAGACGGAAACAAGGTATGTATATATATATATATATTATAAATATACTATATTTAGTTGTTAATATATTTTAAGAACCATCTAAGTATTCAATAAGAAATGTTATTAGATACTATAACATACTTAAAACTATATGCACACCATTATAGTTTTTATTTATTTTTTTTACACCTTTGACACCACTCTGTTAATCATTGCAACTAACAAAATAGTATTGATAACTGACGGTTTTATTGTCTGAAAATATTTTGTTATTTAATTTCATATTATATTTACGCTCACTTGAGATAATGCTTAGCACAATTATTGGGCAGATAATAATGTATTCATTATTAGCAACTGTTTTATATTGCTAAACTTTAACAATGCTCTTGCTATAAAGTGTCCCCTAAATCAACAATATGCTTTGTCTTAAGGTGCTTTGTCACTCGCGAGCCGCTCGTTCGCTACTCGCGTGCCACGATCCTCGCGCGATCCATAGGCGAGCACGAGCCGATTGCCAGCCAGTCTTTAGGCAGCAATGGCGGATAATGCAATTGGTTATTTTGCCAAATTGTGATATTACTAAGTGGTGCGGTGGTAGTTATTGCTTGTTTGAATAAGAAGAAGAGGAAACCACGTCGCTGGTGGCAAACAAATTTGTACAAAAAACGCAATGGAGAGGAATCGCTTTTGGATTTAAAATCTTGCAGTCTTTGGAAGTTTTCTCAAGCCCTACCTCGTTTGCCACTTCTCTCAAAGCATCTTCCCTTAGATTTTTTTTTTTAATGCTGGGCATTTTTTGGATCCCAAAGTATCCGTTTACTGTGGTAAACTTCAATGAGAAGTAACGTGTTATCATCTGACTTGTAAACGGCTCGCGCTCGCCTATGGATCGCGGGATGATTGTGGCTGGCTAGCGATAAAATACTTCCCACGAGCTTTACGCGAGCAGCGAACGTTCGGCTCGCGAGTGGCTCGTTCGCTGCTCGTACCGTAGTGTGTACGCACCTTTAGTTTATGATATTTGCTTTGTCCTGCTGCATCCAGTATTCCAAGCTACTACAACGCCAGCAGTGTATGAAGGAATGTTTAAGAACTAATATTTAGCAGTAATAAAGGTATTTGGAATCGCAGCTGACTTGAGAAAAATGATTTATGAAAGTTTAAATCAGTCGCGCATTACTTGAATGAAAGCTAAAGATGTAACAGAAAATATGATTATAATATTTTACAAAACCAATACTATTTGAACCTAGTATATTATGGGTCTTCTTTTTTAAGTTTTAAATAATATATTCGATAATGTTGTTAGGAACGCCAACTCTTTTTTAACAGTTCGGTTCACATTTTGTATGGACAACCAAATGCGGTTAAATGGTTACAAAATACGTTCTTGTAAAATTCGATTAATAAATGATATCTTCAAAAACGTAAATTAATTTAAATAATCATATAATATCAAATACAAAAGATAATAATTGAAAACAATAATTGTACTCCTCAACAAAAATTATTGTTTTCAGATGAATTTTTAAATGCACTCAAGGATTATTAATATTATTTAAATATTAATAAGTCACAAAATCGTATAAAGTTTGACAGTTTTACAACCCTGACGTCACTACTAACATTTTTGTCAGCTGACATGACAAATAAAAGTTACTACGAATAAGAATAACCAACATTAGATGGAAACTAACGTTGAGCTTATGGACAGCTAACACGGTCTAAAATAACATCAGCTGATTAAAAGGCTGCCAACTGCTATTACATAAGCTGAAATTCCTTAAAAAATAATTAAAAGTACTAATACATTGTAATGAATGTAAATTTATTCAATCATAACATTGTATTGCAGAATAACTAGCAATAGTTAGTATAAAACTTCAAATTATGGAAATTTGAATGTCTAGTCCAATAATTTGGCCACCCTCTGTAATTTTCCAGAACTTTGATTGTCCGTAATTTTGATACTAAGCTCTAGTTTGCGCCATTCTCTTTCTCTTTTAATAAGCTTTTCAATGGTGTATTACTTGACCTATCTTTATATTTGAAATTGTTTACCCCCTACCCCCTTCCAGAACTCCAAAGTAATAAAGGTTCAGATAAGTAAAAAATTCCCTGTTATGCAACACAAGATATATATATACAGTTTTGTTAACTTATTTTCAATAACAAAAATAATAAAGAGGGTTAAAGGGACTTTATAAACACTCTGTATTTAAGATTGTGTAAACTATAAATTATGATTAATTCATTGTAGACTTGCACGTACATCCCCTATTCCCATTCTTCTAAAGATTTTTTTTTCAAAGATTGAAATTGAATTTTAGCTATCTTATCAAAGAACATTAAAATAGGCAAAACTTTATTTCAGCCCCTCTTTATTTATATTTAAACTATTGTTTTATTTTTCACTGTTCATGGAATGTTGGTTAACATTTTTCCCGTAAAAATTTGTAATAAAGAAAAACATTTGTAAATTAATATGCATTCATATTACCAAGAAAACAATATTCATCCTTCAAGAGATACTTAGAATTGTTGAAATGTTGTGGAATATAATACGCTTCTGATACAAAAGGAGACTCTTTAATTTCACTTTCATGAACGATACAAGATAATTTCAAAATGTAAACGTGCTGTTTATGTGTTTTTATGAATTCAAAACCGCCAACTGTTTTTTCCTCAGAGTTGTACATTTTTTAGTTCGAATATTAAGACTGGAGAATTTGTGGAATAAGTACTAAATAAAAGGACAGTCGAGGAAAAATTATACAGACACTTTGACGGATTAACAAAAATAATTCGATCACTCAGCTAAACCGTTGACATGAGTTGGGAGAATCTCCAAAATTAATTTTAGATGTTTTAACCCACTATTTGCGGAAATTGGCCTACTTTCTTAGACGATGAATATCTGCCTGTGTGTAAGAAATATGTTAGGATAATTTGTTTGCTCCAGCCTCCAGTCACGGATCAAGCGCTGCTTCGTTTAGCTCGTAGAAAAAAACTCGCTCAGTTTGCATCTCGACCTTGCGGCCTCGGATTATGGACTGTTTCGCTTCGCTTGCAGTGCTCAAATTTTGTTCGCGAATTTGCTTCCCGGTCGTCAAACTCGAATCAGAAAATGCCACCATGTAGATTTTAACGTTAGTTTTATTTTTCGTTTTTATGGATTTTGGGGGAACGTGAGCATCAAAATTGGTCCAAATCAGACGTAAAACGCAGCCGCCGTTAGAGTGCGAATGTATACATAAATTTATATTCATAATATTTTTAATTACACCCTTAAACGTGTTCTGGGGCTATGATTGGTACTCATTAACCACTCCCCCTACCATAGATTACAGTGAAGCTATATCATATTGATACGAAATAAGTGAGAGAATAAGTGTTTGGAAGAGAACTAAATTAATGTTAATAAACGAAGACAGTCGGGTATCGAATAACGCAGACAATGAAAACCAATGGGGGAAATGTTCTAAAGTTCTGTTCAGTTCAAAACACGAGTTTTCTTAAAGTACTTTAATAAATAATATCACTTTACTTCCTTAGCCCGTGCCATCTGTCTTGATATATTTACTCTAATGGAGATTGCATTAATTTTAAGAAAACTCGAATTATTGAGTATTAGTTTAAGTTAATGGTTTTTATTGTATTTAATCGCAGGAGACTTACGTACACGTTACATTTCCAATAAAACAGAACATAAAGATTATCTCAGAAGTATAAAGTTAGAAGTATTTACCAACTAACTGACCCATAATCAACAGTTTGAAACCTCATTTAATTTTGAATTTAATGCACGAATTGTTTTAAAAACGACGGAAATACTTATAAACTTTTACCTATTATTATTTTATGACAAATTCAACTATAACTCTGTATTTACATGCAGAGTGAATTACAAGATCACTTTTAACAGAAGTCAATGGTTTTATGATATTTCATTCTTGACACAAAACCAAACAGAAGTGACACGTGACATCGGGGTTTTCGCTCTCAAAACAACTTTCGGCGACCTGGCTGAGGTATTTAATTAAAACCCTCCCCTTTAAAAACATGTGGTATACGTGATATACCTTAGTGTAAAAGCTGTTCTCTTAGAGCTAAATCACCACCTTTTATAATGAAACGTATGTTTTTCATAGAAGGAAAATTAACTATTATAATTATGTCATATCTATGGAATTTAATTTTAAAACTATTATTTTTAGTAATTATTTAGGTATGTGTTCAGTTAGAGAAACTAAATATTTCTTTTCATAGTTTGAATTAACCAAACTCTTAAAACTTTACTCTTCTACCTACATAAAAGTGATGTTTCAATGTCCTCTATAGACTCAAAACTTTCACACTTTATCCATATCAATGCCAGGATTATTTAGCGACTACAATTACTAAGGGGTTGAAATGGTTTTGTTACTACACAATAAGTATAAATTGAACTAACTTCCTACAAGCTATAAATATAAAATTATCTAATATTATATTCTTAAGTGATATAAAAACCACTTGCAATACAATTACTACATCAAAGGGATGAAATGGGATAGCTACCATTAAAATTAAATAATAATTCGTACTTATTTCTTCTATATGGTCAAACACTACACAACTAATTTCACAACTTTTTTTTATTAGTACATTTTATCCATATCAATGCCAGGAGTGCTTAGCGATTACAATTACTACAGGCTAGGGGGTTGCTCCCATTTACAATAAATATAAATTGAACTAAGTTCCTACAAGCTATAAATATAAAGTTATGTAATATTATATTCTTAAGTGATATAAAAACCATTTGCAATACAATTACTACATCAAAGGGATGAAATGGGATAGCTACCATTAAAATTCCACTTATTTTTTCTATATTTATAGTTTCTCCCATTTACAATAAATATAGATTGAACCAACTTCCTACAAGATATAAAGATAAAATTATCTAATAACATATTCTTAAGTGATATAAAACCCATTTGCAATTCGATTATCTAAGTCAAAGTGATGAAATGGGATAACTCTATCCTTAAAATTAAATAATATTTCATATACTTATTTTTTATATGTTTAAATACTACAAAAATAATAGCCTATATTAACTAAAATATCAAAATTTACACATATTAGTACCAGGATTGTATAAATAATATGGTCATTACAATCAAATAGTTTCAAATGGGGTACCCCATACAATAAAAATAAATTGCACTAACTTCCTACAAGCTATAAAGCTAAATTTGTGTAGTATTTAAAGTAATATTCATAAGCATTAAAATTCGATTACTAAGTCAAAATAATGAAATGGTAGAACTACATTTAAATGAAATAATAAATAAAATGGGATAGTTACCCATTTTAAATAAATTACATAAAAATTAAACCGCCATATGTTTAATACGAGTGCCCTGATCATGTGAATCTTACTTTAACCACAAGTCACCTCAAAACTAGTTTTCAATACACTCACTGAATAGAGTATAGAGGGTGACTATTTTAAGTGTGCCACCATTGGTAAATCAGAAACGACAAGATTTACAGGAAACTTTAAATGGGGGACTTCACCAACTTTTTAGTGGCCATTAAAAATATGAATTTGAAATTTCGAAAATATGCCGCCATTTTCCAACATGGCGGCCAACTTTCGAATTTCTTATGGAAACCCCTATTTTTTATGACGGATTTAGATTTTACATGCAATTTTAAGACTTTTTTATTCTTGGTGTTTTTTTTTTTTTTTTTAAACTTAACCGTTTAGCCGCTAGGAGCGCTGAAAGCTTCAGAAACTCTTATTTCAACAATTATTAAAGAGCTTATTTTCAATTTGCAAACAATAAAATTTAACTCAAAGTGCAATATGTTTTACAATGGAATGTTAAAAAGCTGTTGCAATTAAATACTTTATTTTATACAAAAAACCTACTTAAATTACTGTTAAAAATCGCTAACGCAGCCACTGTGTATTGTGTAAGAAGATGTATTTATGTGCGCACGCTTGAATTTATGAAGATAGAGGAGGACACTTTGAAAACCTGCTTTAGATCATAATTAATTATTAATGGACGGACCATTGCCGGGTTCACTATTTATATACACAAATAAATTTGTATTGGTTTCTTTTCCCTCTGCAGACTCAAAACCTATTCGACCGATTTCACTAAAACTTTCACAGTGTATCCATATTGATGCCAGGAGCGTTTTGAGATTACAATTAATTACTACAGCCTTAGGGGTAGAAATATGGTCGCTCCTCTTTACGATAAATATAAATTTTACAAGCTATAAAGCAAAAATTGTGTGGTATTATTCATAAGTGATTAAACACCCTTTACAATACGATTACTAAGTCAAAGTGATGAAATGGGATAACTACCCTTAAAAGCGGATAATAATTCAAATTTGTTAGCTACCCATATAAAATATATTGTATTAACACGTATATGTTTAATACGCTTGCGACTACCTGCCCTGATCATAAAAACCTTATTTTAACCACAAGTCACTTCAAAATTTATTGTTCAATAGACTCAATAAATTGATCAGTAAATTTAATCTAAGTATAGTATATTTGTTTATATACTCTAATGAAGAAATAGCGAAGCGTTGCCGGGCCTAATAAACTAAGGTGTGAAGAAAGCAAGACATTTGATTTGTTTGACATAAATACACAATTTTAATAAAGACAGTTTATTGTTGTTTTTTTATATATAATTTGTTTGATCAAAAGGATAAAAGTGTTAGAATTAAAAAAAGTTTTAATTGGTTATTATTAAGTTAAACGTTAGTATTATTTTAATTATATAAACACAAAATATTAAAAATAGCAAAACGTTTTACAAAAATGTATGAAGAAATACAATTTGTAAAATTAAAATATTATTTTATTTTCATAAATAGCTTTCAAAGTGTACAAAATGAGATTAAGAGGAGAATCAAATACATTTTACAACGATAAATAAACAACGATACAAACTATTGTTAATAAATTGTTGTTGCTGAAAATATTGAAGAAAAATATTTTT
>JAGFPH010000748.1:246257-266518 GCA_018207615.1 Philaenus spumarius | reverse complement strand
CCAGTTATTTTCCCATTAATTAATATTTGATGGAATTTTAATGGATAAGCGGGAGATTGTAACAAAAAAATACATTTCAAGTGAGAATATGCGTTCAATTTATATTTTGCAACGTTCTCCCCTTACGTTTTGGGACCCCAATTTTACAACAGGAAAACGCTGAAAAATAATTACTACCACATACTGGAAGACAAAGGCGACTTTTTTTTCTTATTCGAATATGTGAAGTAATCAGATGTCGAATATTTAATTGTTTCAATATCCTGACGAATGAACTTAAATGTAACTTTTTTTATTTATTTATTTAATTTGCTGAGTGTCTTTTAATTACTTTCAGTAATTAAAATACAATCAGCAAAATATACTTTTAATTTACTCTCTGTAAATCTCAAATTTATGAGTACACTAGAACTGTCATTGTAACTTAATTTATTTGTGCTTGGAATATTCTTATTTCTAATCACTGTGCTAATTCTACTATTCAAAAGAAATAATCTTGGATATGCAAATACAGGTAAAATTAAAATTAAATCAAATTTGTTCTGTAAAGAAATAATATTGCCTTCTTTATTAAGCCATTTAAAAAACCAAACTAAAATTTTAACACAAAATAACTTATTGAATAACCTTTCCCTTATAATATGCACACCATTTTCTATTATTTCTAACTGGCAGAGCTTTCTAGGTATTATTTATTGAATTGAATTGAATAATGGTTTTTTCGTTATTTTATTTAATATAATTTATTTACTTACTTTTTTTATTATTATAATTTTGACTCTACTTTTAATGAATTTTATTTATTTTAAAGAATTTAAATTTAAACAACAAAGAGATTTAAAAAATGTTCCTTACCTATTTAACCCAGTATATTAAAGAAACTTTATGACTCTACTCAAGCAAATTTTATGGGTAAATGTAACGTATCCACGCTTGACACAGACCTTAATCTTTGAGGATGCCGATCTTGTAGTTCTGCTAAACCTGATGAAAGTGTAATAGCCTCCCTGTTGCAAAACGTGATTTGTACAGCTTCCCTGACGATTTCTGGTGGTTGGTGGTTGGAGACGCTCTCTTTCTGCTTCGTTGGTCCTGGATGCGCACGGATGGTTATCCCACGTCGCTAGTCTTTCCCATTAACTCGCCAAGTCGTATCCGTAACTCCAGAATAACATTGATTATTATATCATTCCTTTCACATGTAGTTGTTGGCTATATATGTAGTTATACTAGTAACATCGAAGTGTAATAACATTTTCTAAATAAAAATTTGACGGAATTATACTAAGTTCAATTTTATATAGATTTACGTAGAGATAATACTTTTTATAATAGGAAGCAGCCTGATGGCGTATAATTTTGAAGAAGAAGTTGCGATTTTTCGTGTAGGGCCCTTTTATACCCAGCTTCCCGCTGAATTTCTGACAATTTAATATTTGACAGAATTTCCATTTTTTAAACACTTTTTGGTTTCTAATTTTTCCTATAATTATTCTACTAGTGTTTTCAAATAAATTTTCTTTTCTTTTAGTAATCTTGTAAGTAAAAACCACTGTTTTTGGGTAACCCTTCCACCAAGCCTTCGTTTGCGCTCCAGCCCCACACCTTCCCACTGCTAGAACGTCATGTTTTGTGCTGTTCTTTTGTCTTTAAATTTGTCTGTTGTTTTTGTTCCTTCTTTGGTAACTTTCACATTTTCCACGTGGTTTTCTCGCGAGTCGGGTTTTCGCGTTTGGAGTGTTTTCTTCTTTTACTGGGAGTTCGTCCGGTGGTCGTACGACTTTCCGTTCACGTTTGCTGGTCATTCGAAGTATTTCCGCGACTTTTCGAGACACAGTTTTTGTTCTCACCTTTTCGCGAATTTCTTTTTTACACTGTCTGTCTGTGTTAAACAACACTAGCCACCCTCTCACTTTATTTTAAGTTTTCCTTATGATTCCTGGGACTTTACCTATGCAATTTCGAAATAACAGTCTTTTATGGGCTTTTTTAACTATAGAAATTTATTTAATATACTTTTTTAATTTCACAATAATAATGCCTAATAACTGAATTGTATAATCTTTGAGCTTTTAAAATCTGATTTTAACTTAATTCTTTTATTTAAGGTGTGAAACCTGCCACCTTCCCATTTTAACTATATTTAAATTTTTCTTTTCATTTTCCTATAGAACTTTACTTCCTTAATCACTTGCCTACTTTAAGCTTACAACTACTTAGTTTTTCTTTATTTAAACAAATTTTAAACTTTAATATTTTAGCCATTTTTTATTTTTGAAAATATTTTTTCATATATAACCTTTTCTTTTGAACTTTCTTTCTCAAATCCAAAACTATCCTTCTTTTTTTATTTTGAGCTAGTTTGAAATTTTCCCTTAACTTTAAATGTTTATAACTTGCGCAATTTTTATTTTACAACATTGGGAATTAGATGCTCAACACCTAAGCGTCTCGCGCAATGAATTAAACAAATAAAATTCAATTCTGTACATTCCCAAATCCCGGCTATTCCCTAAGAAATCAGACATTTGGGCTAAGTTACTTTGCATACTCTTTCTTGGGGTTCAAGAGTCACTTCTAGTTAGATCGCAACCCTCTAGCCACGACATCATATCTTAGTGACCTACAATCGTTCCAAAACCGTAGTAGCCCAGAAAATGTATTTTTAAAAAACGTTCGCAAAACCTAAAATTTCGGGAATTACACGAACTTCTTCCGTTGTAATTTATTCAACTTTTAATGTTAATCGTTTCCAGTATAGATTAAATTTGTCGTTATGTATTCTAATTACTTTTCCTTGTATACTTGGTTTTGATGTTCTCGTGGTCCCGACTTGAACAATTGTACGACATTGTTGCAGATGTGGGTGACCAGCAGTTCTAATAGAAAACACAATACATAATTTTTCCATTATATAATATATAGAAGCTATACCGATGGCGATAAATCAAATTTTAACCATCTAAAACAAGTATCACACAAAAAACGACAAAACTAAAAATGCTATAGGCAAATTAACATAGGCAACAGACAGCGAATTTTGGCGGATTTTTTTTCTTTCAAATAAGAAGAGCTAGCATCATTTGATGTTTAGAAACTAAAAACATAAGAGAATCAGGTGAAAACATTTTTTTCAGAAAACTAATAAGTTACAAACTGGAAACATTCTGTGACTAGAGACTGTAAGTTATACTTTATGCAATTTGTTTAGGGCTTGCAATTCTGTTATACAAAACAACTTAATTGGTAACAGAATATAATCAAAATGACTTATTTGCGTGGCGGGTAAAGTTTGTTAAAAACTAATATATGTTTACAAACTGGAAACATACTGTGCTTAGAGACTGATGAACACATTTCAAACTGTTTTTGTTTTAGAAGTTGCAATTAATTTTATTATACAAAACAAAGTAATTGGTAACAGTACAGAAACAAAATACCTTATTTGCGTGGTGGGTAAAGTTTTGTTAACAATTAATATATGTTTATATACACAGTGTAAGTAACAGTATAGAACACAAATTTAAATTTGACTTATTTCTGTAATGGGCAAAGTTTTGCTGCATCCAACTGTCGTTATGCATTTTTGTCGTTCAGGTGAGTGTTTATTTTGCTGTAAAAAAAGTTTCGCCAAAATTAAGTTTGTTCCCGTATTTCAGAATCTTTTCACGGACGTCAGGCCACCTGCATTCAATATTGTATGTATGAACGTAATGTTCAATTCAACAATTCAATTTATTTTAGTCATTTCACAATATATCATTGCGTAGACAAGTCATTCACATTTATACAAAATCGAACAACAATGGCACATCAGCATTATAATACAATAACAATGGCATGATTCAATAGGAGTAATAATAATAATTATAAATAAACCTTAGACTCCCCTCATAAATTCATCATAAACTCCCAAATTTAGGACAAATACTACGAACGTGTACTTTCCAGTTCAAATTCTGATCTAATCTAAACAAAAGAATTTCGCTTGATTAACAAAATACAGTACGTTTCCGTTACTATTGACCTTTAAGGACAGACACTGATTGAATTTTATATGAAATGACATTATATTTGTCTTAAAAAGGTTTACCGATAAACTAAACTTTCCTATCATATAATTTATTGCACCTTGTGTTTCAATCTCCAGAGCCTTCTCGTTAGAAGAATATATCTGAAGAGTACAGTTAGTTATTAGCATACAAACTTGATTGAAGTCTATTTTTTCCAAGTCATTAAAATATATAATATGAAAAGTAGAAGGCCCAGTATACTATTTAGAGAAAATCCTATATTTCCCACCGAAAATTCAAAGCAATACTTATCATAGGTGTTATTCTCCTTACCTTCGATTTCAACAAATTGCAATCTGCTATTCAGATAAGATTTTGCCCAATCATGGGATTTACCTCTTTTATCTCACTACAATGTAACTTAATTAATAGGATTTCGTGGTCCAAACAGTCAAACGCTTCAGATAGAACGAAATGAACTCTTACAATTTGGCTTGTATATTCAAAGGATTGTATTATTTTCTCAACAAATTCAAACATTGCAGTTGATGTTGACTTGCTTATAACCTGCCTTGACATAGACAACGTTGTACATGTCAAGATTACGTCTTTCGTTTCATTAAATGTCATTTTATAAGTCTCAGTGTTTGTATTTTACTAACCCACTTTTCGTAATAGTTATAGGCCTACACTTTTTTTCAATTTATTTCTGCATCTATTTTTTTTTGTTTTTTTTTGGTTTAGTATAATATTTATCATTTACGTTTTTTGGAGTCAATGAAGTAATTAGTTTCTTTTGTTTAAAGCAGACAATCTTAACATGTATTTTTTTAGTTTTCTTTTTGTTGAAATTTCTATAATATTTATTTCAAATTAAAATAGTTTTTGTTTTTAAACTTAGTTTAACGTGTAGTTTCTGAATATAAAAAACATTTCCCAATACCTCTGGTCACAATCATGTGCACAATAAAACAATGTAACACTAATTACATACTTTATTTAAATACACGTTTATGCACAACACATGTCACGTAGATTAAACGGTTTTTTTTTTCAAATTCAACAATAGGATTAGAAGTGCAATAAAAATCTCACTTACTCTACTAACGATATTGTTTTTGTTTAAAAATTTTACTGCGGCAAATTTTCTGGATATGTTTTTTATTTTATCTCTAAAGTTTAGTTTTACTAGTAACTTTCAAGTTTATGGTGATATCTGTTTTTCTTATTAACTAATTTTAAGATTTCAGGCCGCAACTCTCAAACAATCCGTGCTGGGTGGAAACAGTATACGTTTAGTCGTGCCTTTTGTTAATTTGTGACAAAATTTATTCACATTTCTTATTTAGATTAAATGGCCTCATGGTATTCAGGTGAAGATAAGGTTTTAAAGTTAAAACAAAACAAAATAATAAAAATTAATACAAGCTCTTTATAAGCGTATAAAAGAAAAGTTTCTTAATGTATCGCTAAACTGCAAGTAAATATTTTACTCTTCAAGCCAAGTCTAAAACGTTTAAGTTTATTTTATTAATCTGCAAATGAAAGTAATTTATCGCTACTTTTATAATAGTGAGATATTATACGATTATGATCAATTGCCGTGATTTATTGAAATCGTATGCAAGCATACCTTTTACATTAGAGATATACAGTTCCAAACAAATTCACATTACCTTACCTGTTCTATACTGTTTGCTTCTGTGAAACAACCTATATCGATTTATTGTTTAATCTAACCAGACCTTGTTAAGCCATTGACTGATTAAACAATCCATTTTGTCGACGTCATGCTCACGTATCCACTGCCATGAACTGTCATTTTAATTAAAAGTGACATATTTGGTTTTAATAAATCTAATTGGTAATTCTAGCGTAGCCGTTAATTATTGGACGAATAGAAAGCCTCGTTAAAATATGGTACATTCAAAATTGCTGACAAGTCGAATTATAATTACAAGTCGACTGACATATTTAAACAATAGTTCAGAAAAGTAATTTGATCTGAACCTCCGCACGTATAAACCCGTAAAACAAAACATTAGATTCCTACCATTAATTAATGTACTTGTTCAAAGTTTCAAAACAATATATTTTGAGTATCATTCCAAAATAATATTAGTGACGCTTTAGTCAACGTTTAGCAAGATTATAATCAGTTAAGAAAATAAACTACGAATTACCAAACTTTGATTTTGTTAATATTGTTATATTATAATTGTACAAAGCGAATTAAAGTTCCTTCAGTAGGGTATCAATAAAATCGCAATCAGTAGTTCCTTGGTCACAGGAAGCAGAACTCATCGCAGGATGTTGAGGGTGATAACCTGGTGCAGGAACTAGGTTTGGCAATTGATAAGTTTAAGAAATTGAAGAAGTAACAGGAATAGATGTCTACATGGATACACGGAAGAGGGCGGATGAGAGTAGATGTGTGCTACAGGAGATGGCTGTGAGAATGTGGTAGGCGGATATTTTCACATCTCAGCGTCAAACAAAATAGTTCTAATTATTTGCCTCACAACTTTCCTAGCGTTTATGATGGGAGGTCCAGTATTTGCATCTTTATTTACACTCTAGAAACAAGGTAAATTGGTCTCTTACAGATTTACCTGCTTGTATATCTTTCATAATAGCAAGAGCTTCTTCTGTTGCCGCAAGCTTGGGTTTAGATCTTATGCTAGCTATGTGTTGTGATTTGAATAACCGTTTCTTACCTCTGGGAGTGGATGTTGATTGGGTTGATAATTCCAACACCTTTGATGACTCGTTCTCTTGGTCATCCACGTTCGGAAGGTCTTCGTCTTTCTGCTGAGGGGCGTTACCTGGTATAGTCGGTTCTTAAAAAAATAAATTAATACAATTATTAGTAAAATCGCGTTAATTCAAAATAAAAGGAAATGTATCTGTATTTTGTTTCAGGCGCCAACAAACTGATCTTAATGAGAAATGATGGCAAAGAAATTTAACTATAAATGGAATTTCCAAATTGTGTCGGCACCTTTGACGGAAAGCATACAGCTTTGCAGGCACTCATTGGCAATCTACAATGTTACGTATGCTAATGTCGGTTGTCAATGTAGAATATGGGACTGGGGTGTATTTAGTAACACGAATTATAAAAAAAATGGGTGTGCTTAAGACCATACGTTTTCTTCTATGACCGATTATTTTATATTTTTATCAGTATTAATATTAAGATTTGAGAATAAGGGCCAACAAACCACACAAGTCAATATATTGTCAAAAAATATTATATCATACTTTGAAATTGCATAATTACTTATTCAAATAACAAATTATTCTTAACTCCTAAAGTAAGTAATTTAAGTATATTTTCAGTTATCAGTCAATCTGAAGTACATTATATTTCATATATTTTCTCACATTATACATTACACATTTTTATACATTCCATTTTAAGCGTGTATATAATCTAATTATATCAAATTATAAATAATCAATATGAAAATTGACCATATTCATTTGTGTTTTCCTAATTCAAAATAGAGTAAAGTCTTTAACTTTGACTAAAAAAATGTAATATGGTTTTAAATTTTCTAAAGTTTATAAGAAATTGTAGAAAATTTCAAAATGTAATTATTAAACATTTTTAATTATCTCAAAAGGTGTTATTTTTTCAAAAAAAATAATATGATTTCCTTTCTGACTACCAAATTTAAAAATGCTTAATCAAAGGTTATAAATTTTCCATTTAAAAAAGTTATAGAAAGTTATGGAAAATCCTCAAATAATAATAAATATAATTGTAACTGTCAATTTACTTACCGACTTTCTGTATTAACGAATCCAACAAAGAAAATTCAACACTCTTATCTATATCACGAGTCACTTTCTACGTATATAGTAAATCACGTGAAAAGAGGTGACAAATTATTTATATCAGAAATTTTAGTACTATTAAAAAATAAGACAATGATTTTGAGTTATATTTTGGACTTATCCAAATTAACTGTTAATTTATTCAAATGGTACTACAAGTATTCAAGCGGCCAAATAAAAACCGTTAAAACTCTCACCGATGTACACTGTACTTTACGTTATGTTGAGTAAACAGCCTATGGGCTGTCGTTCTTAGTAATCAATCGCAGGTGGCAGCACACAACAACATTCCCCGATGACCGCAATAACAAAATAAATATTTAAAGCAGAAGACCTTTAGAACACTCGACGATTCACACTATACTCACACTTTAAGCTGAGAAGAACAGATCATACACTTTGATCTTACCAAGAGGCCGAGAAGCGATACTATTACAAGGCACTTTCAGTAACCAGTTAAAATGTTCCTAGTCTGTAATAGCGTAAAGTTTATGTAAATTGTAATTGTTTATACCGGTCGCGGTAAGAAAGAACACTTTTTCCGGGTGAATTGCCTTCAGGATTACGTTCGAAACGTTACTAGCTACATTTTAACACTCAAGCACGCGCTTACTTGTCTATGGTATACTATGTATCGACTATCCCCTCTCCAATCTCTGACTTATGACTACGCAAAAAGTTTGTGACACGTGATTTCAGAAACATAGTCAAGCGAAAGTGCCCAACGGGCCAATAAAAGTTATCACTTCAAAAAATAGTCTAGAAGACATGTAACGAACCTTAACAATCCGTGTGCATTTCCTGGATGAAATAATGCTGTACCGTTCATTTTCGTTGCCGATTAATCGTTTCCTCTCTCACACAAAATTATGAAGTCCTATGCTGGAGCACAAGATAAAGTTTCAATGAATAGAATGTTCACTTACCACTTAATAAGATCAAGTAGAGTTTCTGAGAGGACTTTCTACACAATACCTTCTGTTATTCGCAAATTTAGAAAACAAATTATGAAAAACCGAAAACGGCTAAAAATGTTGTACTAGATTATACTTTATTAACACAATTTTCCCAGAAAATGCAGGTCTAAAGAAGTTTACAACCCTTGTGTAGCTTTTCAATAGGACTGCTCAGGTAACTGCTACACAATGGTTCAACAACATGCCTATTATGCCATTAAGAATACAACCGATGCACAGGCGGTTATAAATGAATATGGCGAGTTTTTTATTTTTCCAGAGGAGAATGTACTTTTTTAATATGATAAATAATAAATATTATTTTTGAATGCTTATTAATGTAAAAAGAACCCAAATCTGGTAAACATTCAGAGGATATTAAATGTACGTACAAAATTGTACATAATTCAAATAAATAAATTGGAAAATCTTACCTGTGTGTCTGAGATTCCTCTTGCCGACTTCTGTCTTTCGGGAACTCCATACTGTGGTAAGCAAACCATTTTGCTCTTTCTTAACTTCCCGTGAAAAATTACAAATACAATTTTCACTTTCCTTTCAATTTATTAATTCGCCATTCCAAAATTTACAGGAATTTCAACAAATTCGTTATGCCTTTTATTGCGATTTTAATATTCTTTCAAAGTGCAATTCCACTAATTGGGCCGATCACAATACAAGACAGGTAACGACATCACTTTCTCAATTCACTACTCCATTTGTCCACTATATGTATAATAAATAAATACATACGACAGAATGAACCTAGGACGTCGGAGACAAATTGAAACGATCCAATACACTTGCCACGTGACTTCCTTTGGATTGGACCGACACTCGTCTGGCTGGGGTTGGCGTGTCACTATTTTGCCAACCGGCACAAGCCGACAAAAACGCCCGACAAACGTCTTGGTTTTATTTTGCCTTGCCACTTGGCATACATCGGTGTAATGGGAACACGGCTTTAAGTTGGAAACAAAGCTGATTCGCTATTTTTTTTTAGAAGTTCAGATCTTGTAAATCTGGATTTCCAACTAATACATTTGATCATAATTGCAACCCAGTGGACGATATTTACATGGGGAATCTTTTGTTGTTTTCTATACAAAGTATAGATCCTGTATGGGATTTTGAAAATTGATGATTAGTATTGATAGTTATATGAAACACAAAATATTCAGGAAACTGTTAAAAATATATATGAGCTTAAGGTAAGTGAGGACAATTTAATTAAAAAGAATATCGTTTTAGTGACTATTTAGATCCCAAAGTTTACTTTAAAATACAATTTTATTATTTAGCCAGTTTTAGTACATAAATACAATATTGTTTGACGCAAGGTTGTATCTTTTAATCCTAACCTGTGCAATAAATTTTAAACCCAACACAGAAATTACACAAAAATATTTGCACTTACATATCCATACATATTAAATGAATTATATTTTTTTATTTAAAGTTTAATGCTTATCTTTAGAAGTTTTTTCCATATTTTACTGATGGACTTCTTATTTCTTATTGAGACACATTGTTTAGTTACCTAGAACAAAGTATTCGCTACTGAAACGTATTCTGTAAAAAATAAAAACTGTTTTGAAGAAATATGAAATTAACTCTTCATATTTTCCATATTTTACTAAAATGAATCTATGCGTTGACGAAAGAGTTTCTTTTGCAATAATTATTGTTTCAACAAATTTAAAAGAAAATAATTAACACTCTAAAGCTTACAAAAATATACGTGTTACATTTTCTTAATTTGATTTAAAATTCAAAACAGTGTCTCACATATTCAAATACAACTAGTTGAAGTAATGTAACAGAAATGAGTTTAATAAACACTAAATTTAATGTATTGATATTGTTAATTATAATACATGTTTTACATTTTTTTACATTTAAAGTACATGACACCAGTTTGTAAATATAATATGTTTATCGGGGCGTGCATACATTGATACAAAGTAAAACCTTCAAAATTATTACCAAATGGAGTAAAGTATAAAGGATTAGACTACTAAACAGTCATAAAATACTAATATCTGACAAAGTGGGGCAATATCTGTTGGAGAGTTAGGTACAAACAAGAAATAATCAAAAAATAACATTGTAAACCATTAAAAATTATTTACAAATTACAGCTTGCCGTTACCAATACACTTAAATGATATTTACATTTAAAACATTTTATATCACTGATCCACAGAAACTTTTCTCAGTGTAAAAACACAGAATTAAATAATATTAAATATTCAAGAGTGTGTCGTCTAGTAATTGTAATCATGTTGTACATAATATATTATGGTGTATTTACATTTCCACGTTTAAATTGTATTACTTATTAAATATAAAATTATAATTTAAAATATTTCTATATACATTTGATCAAATTCAAAACAAGTTAGGTAAAATCATCATTTCTGAAACATTGTCAATACATGATGTAAGTCTTTGAGCACTTTGAAGTTCGTTGTACTGATACAGTTCGAAGTTAATAGTTTGGTCGTCAGTCGGGGCCTAACATCCCCGCACTGTACACTCAAATACGAAAACATCCAGGCGTGATCCTTGAAGCGCAGAAACTAAGGACGAAGCAAACTACGAGCAGGATCACAGCTGATGACAGGAGATATACGGACCACGACAGCTGACATGTTCCTGCGGGAATACGGATGCATTAAAATGTGCAACTGTCAACATTTCTGTAAGTACAATAAGATATGAGAGGAAATATGATGGTTGTTCTTAACAGTTGTCACATATATTTCTCTCTATTTTCCTCTTTAAATAAGTTTGTACTTTAAATTAAATAGTTTGTACGTAACATGTTTTTTAAATTAATTTTTTATAACGTATTTCAATTAAATATGTATTTTATTTGATGTGTATATGTTTTTAAATTAAATTTGTTTAAATAAATGCATGTATTTTTCTGTGTAAAGAGCTAATAGAGTTTCACTCAATAATTTTTTTTTAAGCGAAAACCTGAGCGATTATCGTCGCCTAGACCACTCTACAATGTAATTCACTTGTTTTATTCACTCTTTCTCTCTAAAATATCTGTTTACTTACGTTTTGTCACTTGTTCACTTTATCTTTAAATTTGTTACTGTTCGCATGGTATTTTTTATACTTGTATGGATGTTTTAATAAATGTTTAGTTTCAATTTTATATTTTCGTATAACAATACTTTTATGTTTCTCTTTTGTTGTGTTATCTGTTAAGATGTGTTTATATTAAAACTAAGTATGGTGTATACTGTCTATAGTTTGTCCAAACATCCGTGCGCTCTGAACCATAAAATTGAAGTAAAATCGACCATCGCTCCCCATGTGCAGACACACTCACACTGCCTACCTACCGCTAATCTTTCTTCTATGAATCTGCGCTCAGGTATACAGTGTGAGTGTGTCTGCGCGTGGGGAGTGAGGGTAGATTTTACTTCGATTTTATGGTTCAAAGCGCACGGCTGTTTGGACAAACTATAAAAATAGTTTTATAACGAATTAAAAACTAATTAAAATATCGAATAACTAAGAATGGTTTAAAACAAGGAGCTTACAATTTCTTGCTAAATAACCAACCTAGCTTATAAGCATGTGATGCGTTCCCGCAACAATCCCGCACTTCTCTATTGTCCCAACCTGCCGGGTAGGTAGCACCACCTCCGCAAACTAGAAGAGCTGTTAAAATAAAATTGGTATCACTAATTGTAACGATTCCAACTCAAATATATTTTAAGTTGTATTACTGATGAGTCTGAAAAGTAAATATTAGTACACCATTTTCCCGTAAGTATGCATGTCCGAAAATAAAATTTAAGAATTCTTCTATTTATTACAACCAGGGCCAACAACCCTTACAACACGTAATTCCTCCACTTACATATTTTAACATCTTATTCAACAAATAAAATTTAACATTTCACATTTTTAGGTAAATAAAACAAAATGTACATAAATTACGGTACATAAAACAGTACACAGCAGAAAGATTAATATCATATTCAATACAAATTCAATAAAATTGTCTCTATATGTATATGTAATTAACTTAACATTTATTTAAATGACTTAACTTACA
Organism: Philaenus spumarius; assembly: GCA_018207615.1. Classification (NCBI taxonomy): domain Eukaryota; kingdom Metazoa; phylum Arthropoda; class Insecta; order Hemiptera; family Aphrophoridae; genus Philaenus; species Philaenus spumarius. Next base: position 253,622 of record JAGFPH010000748.1, on the reverse strand, counting down.
TAAACCTGATCCAAAACAAAATTAAATATAATAATTGAATTATTCAGTTATTGACGGTACACATTTATATACACCGGTCAGACTGGCGAGCCGTAAACTATTCCTAAACAAAAACCAGACCTAGAAATTAGACCCAAATTATTTTAAAGTGAAAATCAGCTGTTAATTGAAACAATACTAATATTTTAGAGGTTTTTGATAATTTCATCAAAACTTAAAATATTTAGCTGAACTATGTATTTTATATTCATTATTATGTATTTTATGTATTTTAACTAAACAAATAGCATTGTTTTCTGTCTTTAGCTCTAAACTTTTGAAATTATTTGTTAATTTTAAACTATTGTGTCAAAAACATGATTGCACATACATTGATTTTTAATGCATAGGCTGTAAGTGCACAGTTTTCAGTTCAAATTAAAGATTATGAGAATTTGACAAGCTAAACGAAGATAAGTATACGGAAGTTCACAATCCATTTCTCTTTGAGGTATATTTGTGTTGATGTGTAACGGCCAATTATTCAAGAAGAACAAACCTCTACGGTTTTGACAAAATAATGTGAGTGTATCAAGGAATACTTAAAATTTATTGTATTCCATCTAGAATGAAATTTAGATAAAAACAATATTTTTTGAGTTGGGGGTACTCCAAAAAATATTTGTGGTGTCAAACGAGTTGACTAGTAGAGATAGTAGAAACAATAGTACAGTTGTTACTGAACCTGCGAAGCGAGAAAGCAAATTGAAAAAAGTTAAAGCAAAGTTAGCTAAAAGGAAATTGTACTCCAATACAAGGTGTAATCACTAGGGGCAATTCTTCTTCATTTTACAGTGTTTTATAAAACAGTAAGAGACGGTATTTGCTTGTTCATAACAAAAAGTAATAATTCCAGTATACAAGAAGTAACACGAGTTGCTACTCGAAGATGTTTTATTTAATTTCGCTAAGCCAATATCTACTTGCCTTGTTGAAGCAATTTAATATTTAACCTCTTATTTGCAATTCCAAGAGGAGTTTTGTTTCAAATTAAAAATGTTGGGACTTTGTAAAGTCTCAGGTAGCTTTATACACATATTAATCGTACGACTTGCAGTTTATTCATAATAAATCTAATCGAGATTAAATAACCTGTAAACCAGTATTTCAATTTATCATTTTTAAAAGCTTGAATAAATTAAACAAATACATTGTAATAATTGTATAGTGACTCTATTTTATCACTATGATACTATTTTCTTTGACATTAATTACTTGAACCAAACTTGGTTTACTGAATTTATATTTGGATATAGGTAATAGGTTTTGCTTTATTTTAAATGCTTGGCAAAATAAAATACCATCTAAAACTAAAGTTCATTTCTACCCAGCCTAGATACCAATACTTCCGTGGCAAAACAAAGTTTATAATTTGTTTGGACAAAAAATTGTACACCATTTTTTACCACCGTTTCCGCCTGGCAACATGCGGATATATTATATGGGACTCTTTTTGAGAAAGATTGCTCAAACAATTTAATGAGAAACATATTTTAGAGGAAGAAAAGGTAGATCCTGGACTATATTCATTTAGATGTGTGTCTTCTACTTTCTAAGATTAGTTTTATTTTTAACCTTAAAGAGGGAGAAAATGTAGACCATGGACTATATTCATTTAGGTGTATGTCTACTACTTTCTTAGATTAGCTTTATTTTTAATCTTAAAATGGGATAAAAGGTATACCTGGACCATATTCATTTAGATGGATGTCTACTACTTTCGTAGATTAGCTTTATTTTTAAACTTAAAATGGGAGAAAAGGTAAACCTGGACTATTTTCATTTAGATGTATGTCTACTACTTTCTTAGATCAGCTTTATTTTTAACCTTAAAAAGGGAGAAAAGGTAGACCCTAGACTATATAAATTTAGACGTATGTCTACTACTTTCTTAGTTAGCTTTATTTTTACCCTTAAAGAGGGAGAAAATGTTACCTTCCAAAGGTTATGAGAAGAGGCCTACTTATAAAATTAACAGGGGTTGTCTCCAAAGATTGCTTATTTTCATATTTTTCTGAACATAATCATCTAGGCAGGCCAGCATAAAAATAGAAGTAATACTTTTTAATAAATTTTGTATTGTTCTATCGTTTTTAAGTTAACAAATCACATACTTTTAGGCAGCTGAAAACAGCAAAACAAGAAATAAAAACATTCATTCTACCTGCCAAGAGTTGCAGTGCTCCAGCCACTTTAGCTGTCCCTGTGTGTATAACATACGTGATGCAACAAGCAGCAAGAGCTGTGACAGCCACTAGTAAGCTAAGCCCACTAGCTGCTCCCACTAACACAGTAGTGGCTTGCCACCAACCACTTGGGATATCCCAAAACCTGTAACAAGTCAAATGTTTTCAGCTATACTCTGGAGATCTTTATACAGGGTTAGTTAAAGTCTGGAGACACCTCATTTTGGAGGTCTTTATAAAAAATAAAAAAACACAAATTCCATCTTAGATCTTCCAAAATAACAACAGTTAAAAGAATTATAATTCTTGGGAAATCCTAACTAGGAGAACTTCATTCCACTAGTGGACTCTGACCAGACTGAACTGGTTTGGTTCTTAAGTCTTATCAGAGTTGAATAGATTCGATACTAATATCAGTCTCTTGCCAGTATTGACCTTAGTAACATCTTTCTTCTACTTTACCATAGAGTTAAGTGAACGCGAACGTATAAAAGTGAACAAGTTTGGTTTCATCAAACGGAACTCCTCCACATTATGGCAAGTCTGCCAGTAATTGGGTAATATAATATTTGTATAAATTAATGGATAGACCAGTTAGAACACCGTACTTGTCACCACTGAACTATTTATATGGTAATGTCAAAGGCAGGTTTTACAAAACAAAGCCACAGGACATTGATGATCTCAAAAATCGAATTGTACAGGGAACCCAAGGAATTTCTCAAGAGACTTTGCAGCGAGCAGTTTCACATTCTTACACCACGCTGGCACATTGTCATACTGTTGAGGAGAAGTAATTTGAACACTTCCTGCGAAATTTTATGCTGGTAAGTTATTACAACGGTAAATGCGTCAAAATTTTAGTAATTGTAGACAAAGGTATTTATTTATTTTTATTACAGTCTGATAAAATGTAATTTTATAATTTTCTTTTTGGTTTATTTACTATTATTTTGAGTAGGTTTAAAATAGAGACGTTTAGTTTGAATTGTTAATTTTCTTTTATGGATACCTTTAAAATGAGAACTAACACGATAAGAGTCTACATTTACAAATTTTGAGCAACTCCCAAAATCACCAATATTCCAATGGAGACAAACATTTAGAGGAGTGTCTCCCGGAAGTTAAATGCCAAAAGGTGATTTAAATGCCAATATATCAAAAAGTGACCACTTTTAGAAATATTATTAATAATTCTGTTCTATGATTTTAGAACGGAGCAAATAAAACAAGTATGACCAAACATGTGATGCGTATTTTACACGTTTTTAATTCATATTTGTATATTTTCTCAGAGTATTTTTGCTAATTACAAAATTAATTTAAATTTGAAAGTAAATGTGATTATACTCTATAAATAAACCTTGGCAAAAATATAATACAACGAAATTACTTTATTTAAATCGGTATTCATATATTTTGTTACATCTTACTTGATATAATGGTATTACAAATAAAGAAATTATTATTTCTAAGGAGTTATAAATAAACATGAATTTAAATGCAAAATTGTAACAATTAATTAATTAAACCTTGCACTGTAATAAATAACAATAATTTTACTGTTTAATTACGTCTTTGTTTATGAGAACACCTTTCTTTTAAACTTTAACTCATTCTAAAACGAATGTTTGGTAATTTCCCTCGACAAAAGGGCAAAACAAATATTTCAAGTCAAAGATGGTATCTTTTCATTTCTTACCGTCGCTCGTTCGATCCCTAGGGAACTCTGTCACTGCTCCGGAAAATAATCTTCTTTAAATTTCCCTGGCGTCCTTTAAACAGCCCATACGGGAGGCCTAACCTCGAGTAGTGTCCTTTACAAACTTCTCCATTCCTCTTAACAAAATAAGGTAATATAGGTGTCCAGTTTATCAGTTATACCGTTCTTTAAATAAATCACATGGTACGCTCTACCATGAATAGTATGATGCAAACGGTAATTTACAAACCGGTGGAGACTTCTTAAAAAGACGCCATACCCGAATTTGTGTAAGACGTCATATCGAATGGAAGATAAAATATACAATAATTGAAAGCGATACTACATCCTGTTTTAAATTTGCTGTGCCGATGCGTTGATAACAGCTTGGGTTGTATATTTCCTTACACGTTCTTAAAGACAGGATTGCATGCAGAATACGTTTACACGACGTAAGTTTGCCAGACGCATCTTCACTATAGAACTTTTCTTTCCATAACTCCTTCTAACTGTATAGAGTTAATTTAATGCATGTAGAAAATAAGGAAGTGTGTACTAGGGCTAGTTGAAATGTAAAGTAGAATACCGATCTAACTTGCATACAACCCTCTTTAATCTTTGTTGAATGAACTGAAGGGTAACTTAATCTTATAAAACAGTTGCACCACCACGACAGATGCACCTGGAGTAGTAGCAGTACGAACACAATCCTGATTGTCCAATTATTACAGTTATATCCCTGTCAAATAATTTGATCACACAACTGACGTAAGTTAGGCCAATTTCCAAAATGAAGTTAATATGTTGTAGGGTTTCAATCATCTATTTGTGGAATTGGTCTTCTCACAAAGGGGATGAATAGCTCACTGCGTGTACGAAATATATTAGTAAAATTTGTTTACAAATCAGCCTCCAGCCAGGGAACGTAGTAGAAAAACTCACTTTGCGAATTTACACCTGGACCTTGCATCCTCAGATTATTGCTGCGCTTTGCCGGGCGTTGGCCCCCGGATCAGAAGATACCCCCACGGTAAAATTCCCGACGTGGATTTTAACTTGTATGGTATTTTACGTTTTGGTAGATTTTGGGGGATCTAGAGGTGCTATAATATAGTGTAAAAAAATTAAACGTGCATAATTATATCCTATATTTATTTTTTTAGATAAAACTAAAAAAAAATTATTTTAGACGAAAAACACTACAAAATTTGTCTTCCGGTTGTTGGACATTTGGCTAACGACTCATTCGAGGGCTAACGACTGATAGAAAATTATCAGATGTACTAAATTAGAACTAAATCAGACGTAAAATGTGGACGTTAGATGAGAATACATATATACAGGATTTCCCATAAGTAAAGTGCCAACCTTTGAGGAATGGTTCTATGGGTCAATATAAGAAAAAAAGTTCATACAAACACACACCCTAAAACGCTTCGTTTTCTAGATATCCGCCATTTTGTTTTTTGTACAAAATAATTCATATCTGGAAAACGGTTTGACTTATTGAGTTCAAACTTGGCATGAAGTTTAACCTATCAATGATATAACTAAAAAAATAAGCGATTCAATCCAATAATGAGTTTAAAAATGGCGGGTGTTTGAAAATTTAAAACCTAACTTAAAAACCGTATATTTTAACAAAAAGTGTCAAGATACCTTTTTTGTAGCCCTTTTGATTCCCTTTCGGAAGGTGTAACTATCAAAACAATCGGATGAAGGATAACAATTAAGTTATGAGTAATAATTGGTTTATTCAACCCGGAAAACTATACCAATACAGTAAACAGCAATATCATATTTACATTTGGTGACTTTATCTTTAACTTAGTTATTATCCTTCATCCGATTGTTTTGACAGTCACACTTTCTGACAGGGAATCAAAAGGGTTACACAAAAGAGACTTGATTATTTTTTGTTTAAATGTATGGTTTTTGAGTAATTTAAGTCTGAAATTTTCAAACAGCCGGCATTTTAAAACTCAAATGTTAGTTAATCGCTTTTTTTTCTTGAAATATAAAATTGTTAGATTAAACTTCATGCCAAGTTTGAAGTCAATCAGTCAAACCATTCTCTAGATAAGAATTATTTTGTACAAAAATCTAAATGGCAGCTATCGAGTTTTCGGGTCTCGATTATGTTAAAGTTTTTTTCTTATTTTGATCCATAGAACCATTCCCCGAAGTTTGGCCCTTTACTTATGGGACACAATGTATAATGTTTTATAACACCGAAAACGTGTTCTGTGGACCAAGATCGGTGCTTATTGAACACTGCCGACCTTATCATCAATAGAAAAGTCTCTGCAATAGCTAATCATTTCTATGGAAATTTGCTAAAAAGTAAAAAGATGTGGCTTAACTTTACCTGAAAACAGAAGTTTTTTCAAATGTTCACATAGACTACATGCATGATACCTTTTTTGCCTAATAGACAAACTCGTGGATACAGGAAATCAAAAACGTAAAGAGAGCCTAAAAACTGTAAAAAAACACCTTTTATTTATTTATTTATTTCCATATAACAAATTTCACAGATAAAAAAGTTACAACAAATATAATACTATGGAATAGTGCCCACATAGGCACGAGGCCTGTGCGTGGACACGAGTCGTGCACAACATAAAATCTAATTTATGATAATAAAAGAGAGAAAAAAAGAAAAAACAAAATTTTTTTAGTGTAAAAAATAATAAATAAGATCAGCATCAGAACAACAACGTCACTGCAGTGACACCACAAAATATCCATGTAAACAAAACACTATGCGTACTCCGATGAAATTGCGGACTCACAATAGTCTCTTCCTACTTCCCGCATCCATAAAGTAATATGCCTTTTATAAACCTTAATTTCATAATTACTAAATAATCTCAAGTTTCTTGGAATGTTACGAAAAAGGATCTGTGATACATAGTACGAATTAGTGGTGGATACAGATTTATAAAGCCTATCTGTCCTTATACCCACTGTTTGAGAATGCCGTGTAAAATGTGAATGGTTCAAAATGGACAAAATGGAATTTGAATTCTTATGCAAAAGTTTTTATAAAAAGTTGTCTGATATTAAATACGTTAAAAAGGTCAAATAGCTCTTCAGATGGATGTCGTTTTGGTTTACGCAGCGCCATTTTCATAACTGATCTCTGAGCAACATCTAAAGGGGCCAGAATGGATTTACAGGCACATCCCCAAACTATTATCCCCCCCAAAAGCAAAGATTGACAATATGCAAAGTACAACTGTCTTATTTCACAAAAATATAATATTTCATTTAAATTTAAAAAAACATAAATTAACTTTCTAATTTTTCGACTCAAATAGTCAACATGAGCAGACCAATTTAAACGTTTATCAAACAGGACACCTAAGTATTTATTTGTAAGTGTCAACTCTATCAATGTCTCTACAGGCACAGTACTTACTTAAGTAATTCCCA
>JAGFPH010000748.1:191729-224466 GCA_018207615.1 Philaenus spumarius | reverse complement strand
TAATACTGTTTGGTTTTGCTCTAATGCTACATTGTTTACATTCGGTTAATGCTATTTAAACAGGATTAACAATAAATACTGAAATGAAGAGATGATTATGTAAACAATAGAATTACAGAAGCGTTACGAAGTACACATGAAATGCGTTAGAAAGCATACTGTAAAGTAAATTGTACTTTATTTCATCATTATTTTTTACAAAATACAACTGAAAGTTTTAGAATTTGTTACGAACTATGATGTAAAACATTTCTGAAATTTGTAAGCCAGTTGGAATGACGAAGACGAAAAAAGTAGCCCAGAATCGCAAAAATTTCAAGGTTTAATGTTCAACCGTTGACGTGTAGAATAAAATAATATAGAGTATTTTTTGGAACTATTCAAGGATACCAAAGTTGAATTAATAAACAAAACTTTGTATTATTTAATTATAATTTCTGATGATGTGTCTGTGTCTGCAGTTCTACATTTGGAAAAAAACATTATTTAATTTCATTTCCCAAGTATGAAATGAATAATGAAATAGTGACACGGCTTCTGGTCCGTGTCCAACAGCCGTGATTTATACTCGAAAAGCACAGTGCATAATCCGAGGCCGCAAGGTCGAGATGCAAACTCGAAATGCGAGTGGAACGCAGCAACGAGTGAGCAGGCTTAGGTCAAAACAAATTCTACTCATATTTTGTGTACAAGCAGGCAGCTGTTAAGCGAATTATTTTGCTAATGTCTATCATTGTTTCTTTAAAGATACTCATTAAAATTAAATTATTTTAAAGTTCGAAACTGGTTAATTGGCACGCTGTAATACATGTCCCTAGAATTTTCCATTTACATTTTAATGTTTGTTTTTTCAAACAATAATTCTAATCCAGTTCAAAGAAAATCTAACGGAAAGCTGGTTTTACATTATGATCTGTAAATTCCAAACATTCTAAACTTGTAAAGTAATCCATTTATTGTAGGCTGGCTCCTTGGGATGTTTGCGCTTTAGTAATAAACTTTTGTTTATTATAAAAAATGAAATTCAAGAAACTTTGTGAATCTGAAGTAAGAAATTAACGTCTTTGTGTTAATAGTCGATATAAAACGTATGATTTTGAAAAAGGTTACAAAGGAAATTAAAACGGTTCATTACACATTATTATATTCGTTAATATTATTAGAAAATAAATATAATGTAAACACTTTTATTTTGTACTAGCTGACCCGGCAATGTTTCACCATTGCTTAATGTGAAACTTTGAAAGCCTGTAATTCGTATCCCTGAGGGCCGATGTAAATTATAATGGGATTCTGCTCATTGCTTGATTTACCTAACCTAAAATTATATTCAGTTTTTGATCCAAATCAGTTGTTGATCAAAATCAGCTGTTGATCAAAATCAGCTGTTTTAAGCTTTTCATACGAACAGCTGTTTCTGATAAAATCAAAAGAAATATTTCTTCTTCTTCCTTAAGATTGACCTTCCATAAGATTAACATTGAAACTTTGAGGGTCACTGGGGCGTAGCCCTAATGTCCTAGGACTTTCGTAAATGGCCTAAAACCTTCCCAGGGTTAACCTGTGTTACTATGCAAAATTTCAAAGCAATCGGATGGACGGTTTGGTAACGCATAAAGGACAAACATACAGACAAACGTACATACATTGAATTTTATATATATAGATTTAATAAGACTTACAGTCCGGTTTTCGTCTATATTTATTAAAATTAAAACGTACTTTTCACCCTATTTTCCGGCAGTGACGACTCACAAAACACTTTACAACACATCACATTTAAAAACACATAACACAAACATATGGGTTATACAAATTTTGGTTCATTAAAGTATAGAAATTAGGTTTAAGGGGACGCTACCCTGTCCGCCATATTGAATCTGATTCACGTAAGAGCACTGCTAGCTACAGAATAAGTAATAGCTATAATTAATTTAATTCAAGGAATACATTAAAAAAATTTGGTTTAATTTTTAAGTACTGTCACATGCGAATGTTGATTGCTGAATACAATTTCAAAACCAGTTTTATTGTTTTCATAAAGGTATGATATAAATAGTAAAAAATAGTAAACTTTATTAATATTTTACTCAGTTGCAAAAAGAGATAAGTTATTGCAAAAAACCTTAGCAATCAACACCCATAATCTATTTTACTTTAAGAAAAAACTACAGCTTTAGTTTTTTGACAAAAATAAGAAAAAAATATGCTTAATAGTAAAGGTATGTTTAGGTTAATTAACATTGAAATTGGTTTCCAACTTCGATGTTTTGAATTTAGGGAGCCGAGTCGTAAGAACGCACATTCACATGGGGTCGTTCTTGCGTCAGTACTTGCTTGTTGGGTTTAACTCTGGTAATTATATCGAATATGGTATTGTATTGAAAATGCATTTTTTTCATTTATTAGTGAGTTCGGGTATGAGATATTTTCGTTATAAATGTGGAATTTATTAAATTAATTTACTTTATATTAATTATAACCGATTCGATGATGCCAAAATTAAAGGCGAAACGTACATAATCATTTAAATAAATAATAGAGATGAAAAACAGAACTTCTAGCAGTATTCATGACAAAATAAAGGTATATTTCAAGTATATCAAGTCCAGTGAGGTAAATACAAATAAATAATAAATATAATGATAGTTTAAATTCGTGTATATGATTTCTTGTAAAGAATAATCTATCTATCGAAAAATACAAAAGTTATGTAGTTTGTATTTTTGTAAGACCTATTTATTTTATTTATAAAAATCATTAATAAAAAGCTATGATTAACGTGTTTGACAGACAACCTTGTATAAGCTTACACTAATATTGTGTAATAATACGTATGGATCACTTTTTTATATTAATAATAAACTATGGATACAATCTGAGTTTTAGTAGTTCTTAAAACAATTGTTTGTAAACCCCTGTCTTTTGGTTAATTTAAATTATCACTACATTCTTTGGTGAGAATTGAAGAACTGCTAACAACGGGTAGAATAATAAAAGTGTTTACAAACAATTGTAAAACGAACTAAATTTATATTTATATTGATGCCAAAAAATATTAGAAAAAACATTATATTAATACTTGAACATCGAAATTTAAGTTTCTTTTTTAGTATTTATAATAAGTGGAGTGGAATGAAACTTATATCATTAGAAAGGTACTGAGCCGTAGATGTGCATGAAAAGAATCGTTTTTGTATTGCCGGTAAAATAAAATTAACCAGGCCTAGCCTAAAATTGTGTTGCTCAGCTGGTTATCCGAATCAGCTGTTTTATCTATTGTGTTTGCAGTTGGTTGCCATGGCAATAAAAATAAAAAATAATTTTGTAGAAAATTGCTTTATATTTTTCATACAAACATGATTTTCCATACAAAACACTTCCAATGATTAAATAAAAGCAATTTGATCACATTTCATGGCTTTATGAACTAATATTCTTTTGCCTTTCATACAAGGGAAAAGTTTTTTTAACAAACATATTACATAACATATTACATATTACAATTGAAAAAACATAAAATAAGACCGGGATTCGAATCCAGGACCTTTACCATTCCGGTCTGCCAACTAAGCTAACCTGATCATATCCGATTTCGATGCTAAATCACTTGTACAACATTGAACAACAATCTTAATTCTATTTACATCTTACAGTCGTGTTATTTGATCTTATTAAAACAATCTGTTTATACACTTCCATAACAAGGGTTAATTTAATTAAATTACAAGTGAAAAAACATGAACCAAGACCAGGATTCGAACTCAGGAAATTTACGTAAAAACAACTATTTCAGTATAACATGGTCTAACTGAAACAACTGTTTAATTTTTCATCAGTGTGAGTTTATCAACTTAATTTATTCGAATTGTACTTTATAAAAAAGAAGGAACCCACTAACAATGCATTCCCGTATATGAAACTCTCCACGGAATAGATTAACTCAGGAAGGCATTTCAATCATATTTTCCGTCTCGGCGTGGATGATGCTACGTGGAATTTGACGGTGCGGAAAATATTTGTGCAGTAAATTGCTTTTAAACGAGTTGAATAAGTTTTACGAAATACCACACCTGTTGTGCTGCTGGGTCATTTATTGGATATCGTTAAATTTAAATGTTTGGCAACACGGATATTTATTTTATTATGAACATAAATTGCGACACTATTTGCTAAATAATATAATGTTAAATTGTATAGCTAAATATAAATGGAAAACCCTATACAAAATAAACAAGTGAATAAGTGTGGTATTAATTAAAATTAATATTTTATTTTGTTTGTTTTAAATAGTTTTATTCCTTTGGTTACTTTAACTAGATAATTCAAATAACATGTATAAACTAATGAAGTATGAACTATTATTAAAAACAACATTATTTTACTTAATAAAAATTAAACTACCCTTACATAAACTAAGTTAACCTTATCTAAGGCGTTAGACGAGTTCCAAACTAAAGCCTCATAAACTTAAATTAACTTCTTACACTACGAAATAAGAACAAAATCTGTTTCAAGCAAAACAATGGTGGAGTATTGTTGGAAGTTGGTAATTCAAGTTGAAGTTTGTTTGAAAGGATTCTAGGTTTCGGTTAAGCTTCAAATAGTAGTAAAGTTGTTGTTAAAGATGTGATATTCCTTTATCTATGTCTTTCTTTTTGATGTCTATGTTTTGTATGATTGTTTGAGATGTGTATGCTTTCTATCTTAAACCGAATAAAATAAACGAAAAAGTTAATTTGTAATTTTCACACGTTTTCTTGTCTTTGATATAATTGTAATTTTAAATTTTATTTAGAATGTTAAGTACTAAATTTTACCTAATTTTTTTTTAAGTAAAGCTTGAAAAGAATTACAATTCAAAGGTCAACCAGAGATTGCCTCAAGGTTACATAAATCTTTGAAATGTAAATATCAAAACAGTATTGGCATGACGGTATTAAAACAAAACAAAGAAACATTTTCACTAACGTACTACATTAGTTTCTTACATTGACTATATGTATATATAAGCGGATTTGTCCTGACTGACACAATTAACGTAGAGCAAATATACTACGTATTGGGATAGTAATACGAAAATGTAAAGGTATATTTTGCGGGGTCATAGACGCACACTATTTTCATTTTAAAGCGAAATTCTTTTAAATGCGGGGATTTACTCAAAGCCTTATAGCAGATAAAACAGCTGATTCAGATAAAAAGATTAGCACACGTGTTTGTTGAATGCATTTACATTCATTACCACAGCAACCAACTTATACAATTTAGAATTAGTTTATTACACTTCAAACAGCTTATTTAAGTTAGGTTAGTAAAATAAAAGCAACCTCAAACAAAAATCAACAAAAAAGGATTACTGAATTATAATTCAAAAATCTGTTGTTACATATTATAAGTAAAACAGCTGATTTTTATCAAAAGCTTAACTCAATTTTAAGTTAGGCTTCAGTGAATGAACCAACTCACATTTTCTTGATAATATTTAAATTTATTTCCATAGCAACCTACTTAGCAAATTAAGAATCGGTTAATTTTGTTTAACAACCAACGGCGTTTTTAGGTTATGTTTACATAGCTCTATTATTTTAAACAATACTGTCATTTATACGAAAAAACTTTCCCTATTGCGTATGCGTCAGGATCTAGCATAACCCCCCTCCCCCACCCAAAATCCACCAAGAATCCAAGAGCCTCGTCGTAATTTCAGTGAAAATATCAGACTATAAAATGCTGTAATCTGTTTGCAATTGTTTCGCAGACAGTCACTGCGGGGGTTGGTAAGGGAAGCGAGAAGGGATGGTGCCCCTAGTTTATAATAACGTTTCAATCTTACGTTAATTGATCAAAATAACGCGTAATTAACCTACTAAATTGTATAATAATTAAAACTATTATTTATTTTCACGCTGTACAATTTAGAACACATGCCTCCACTAGCCTCATTATGTGCGGTAAATATCTGTTTCCTCCAGCTACTTTAGCAGGTCTTTTCTGCCTCATTAATAGAGAAGAAAGAATAACTTATCTTCCGGGTGCGGAAAAGTATAAAAAATATAAAAAGCATTGAGTTTACTTTGTCGAATGCCTATAGGACTACATAATAGGCTTCAGTGTGATATTATACAACATAAAATAACAGCAATACAAATCTAAACAAACCTACAATTTGTTCATTTTCCAATTGTTAAGGGGGTTGCCCAACTTGAGGCACAGGTTAAAAGTCAGACCCTTAATCTATACCCCAAAATCTACCGATTCCAACAAAAGAAATTACGGTTAGGATATTTTTCTAAACATTGCAGTTTGGGTTGACTGTAGGGGTATATATTAGTTTTAAATTGTTTTCTTTAACATAAAACAAAATCTTTAGGTTTATGTTCACATTGTTTTACGTCACTTGATAACGGTAGTTTATACTTATTCTCGAATCGCCGTGTAATGATTTTAACACACAAATGATGGCAAATGCCCTTATAATTAATAATAACTAAATATATAACACCCATCATTAACAAATAATAAGTTCAAACAGAGAAGGTATAATGTAATCGAGTTTTAGGAGTTTAATAATAGGAGTCAAAATTGCTTTATTTATTGTTTAACTAATATATTGTCTCTTTACATTATATAGATAGAACAAACTTAAATTGCTGTATTTATCGTTTGTGCTAGTTAGTTTCCAAAAATGTATGTAGTGATTATCGCACCAACATGTTTTGCAAACTAATTATCAGCTAGAACTGTTTGTTATTTTATGACTTAAAGATTTACGTTAATGTAGTTTTAGAAACTCGTTAGCCACGCAATTAATTGTTTTTAAATTCATAAATGTTTGCGAATTTCTGACTGATTATTAGAAAATCAAATTTGACACCCAAATAGCTTCAATATATAACCAACTAACATACACTCATCCTTTTTATAACATAAACGAGATGTAATTTTAAAAACATTGAATAACTCATACAACTCACTCAACAATGCACCTACAAATTTAATAACGAATATCGATATCCAATAAATGACCCAGCGGCATACCAGATGTCGTATTTCATTAAACGCCCGTACTTTACATTTCCCCTCATCTAAAAGCAATTTACTGCACAAATATGTTCCGCGCCATCAAACATCCACGTCAAGGCGGGAACTGCCTTTTTGAGTTCCAAGAAGAGTTTTGTATACTTTAAATACAAAGTTAGTACATTTATTTTCAAAACCATGTATCTGAAGTATTTTTTAATAATATGTAGGCCTAAAACAAAAAGAAGCAATATTAACAATCATGTTAATGATAGTATTATGAATTAGTGTACTAACTCCAAATAACACAAATTTGATTACATAACTAACATTAATGAAGCTATTACTGTTGACTCTAAACTGTATAGCATTGGGTGTAAAAATGTAATTACTGAAATGTACAACAATAAATCAAAACAAAATTTAGACTTAAAATAGTAAATAAATGCTGTCCGTCAATTTCATATACATAGTTTAACTGGTGGAAGTTTTTGATGTTTCTACAATTAACAGCTGTTCACACTAACGTCTCGAAAATGGTATGCAGCTATTTCTCAGTCGCATTTCCACTTACAGCTGCTTTAAAATAATTTCTACATCTAATTTGCAGGTTAGATTTATGTTTATGAGTAGTTTAAAATTGTTTAGCTTCTTTTCTAGCTTCACATATAAGTGTTGGTTTCAGAAGACTCCTGTTGGTTCTGTCCCTTTGGCTCAACACTTGTTGTGTGTGTATAAGCTCTCGCTCGAAGGAGATTCATGGGAATCGGGAGCGCGTGTCTGGCCCTCAAGAGTTCCGCGGTATGATCCCAACACCTTAATTATAATTTATACGTGATCTTGCCATAGTCAAATACAAACGTTAAACGGCATGATACCATAATAGATCCGTTTTGGTCGCAGTGGTGGGGAGCTTTTCTTTTCCCTAATATTTTGAAAATCCTTTCATTACTTTTAACTCTTCATATTTTATCACTCAAAAATTTTATTTTGACATTTAATATTATGTATCTTCAGTGTTTCGAAATTACAAATAACTCCTTTATTGAAAATCTACATAAATAAAAATGTTCATTTGTTCAAATCTCAAATCTCCAAAAGATCTTCACCGATTACATTCAAATTTTATCACAACATTACATTCGAATACAAGCATGTTTTTATATACTTTTTGAAGAACAGCAGCATCTATTGAACATAAAAACAACAAAAAATATATTAAATATTTTACGGCAATGGGAGCGCCATACTAAATAATAATTAAATATGTTTGTTGTTGATACAGTAATCAGCTGTTTGCTTTAATACTTTCCTTAACAGCAGATTTTAAACTTTGAAGCAATTATTTGTATTTCTAACTTTTAAGTTCGGTTTTTAGACCAGTGTAGTGTAGACCAGATCCTTGATGGTTCTTTTAACCTTTATTATAATTGCTGTTAAAAAAAATCCGAAATAATTTGATTTGTACATTTAACATTATTTACCATATTCACTTTGGTATTATTATTAATCCTACTACACCTTTATTATAAAAAAACCCAACATAATTGTGTGTATAGGGTTCCAAAGGGGTTGGCGTGCGGAACACGCAGGGGTCTCCCATAGTTAATTATAAAATATATTTGTGTGGATCGTTATTCGCGACAGAATAACAAGGGTCCCAAGTCTTATATAAATCTAAATTGTATACCATTGTGTATTTCTTTAAATTTATTCAAAAAATAGACAAATAACATACAAATAAACTAGACTACTTATTACTAATATTTACAAATTATTAGCATGCTTTGATGTTATGATAACAATATCATTTTCCAGAACTTTGATTGTCCATTACTTTGAAACGAAGCAAGATACTAAGCTCTAGTTTGTGACATTCTGTTTCTCTTTTAATAAGCTTTTAAATGGACATACACATTGACATTATTACATGACGTACCTTTATATTTGACATTTTTTAACCCCTTTCAAGCCTCCCAAAATCATAAATGTTC
This sequence comes from Philaenus spumarius, assembly GCA_018207615.1. NCBI lineage: Eukaryota > Metazoa > Arthropoda > Insecta > Hemiptera > Aphrophoridae > Philaenus > Philaenus spumarius. The sequence goes on along the minus strand of JAGFPH010000748.1, from coordinate 215,449 downwards.
ATATATGTCAAAAAATTATCCTATTATGCGACATGAGATATATACAAAGTTTTGTTAACTTATTTTCAATAACAAAAATAATAAAGGGGGTTGAACATTCTTTATGAACACTCTGTATAACGATAAAGTACCAAAAAAAATGCAACAATTTTACAACAATAGCAAATTTAGTATTATATGAATAGCCATAAAATAAAATTCAAAATAAGCATGACCGTAGTCGTTTGCCAGAGTAGTGATTGTCTTATCTCCTGTCCAATAAGTAATGCTTATTTACAAGAATAGTCTAAACAGCCATAGACTAGTAAACATAGGTTTACTTAAATGCTATATTTAACCTATAGAACCAAATTAAACAAGCGTAACATATTTAAACAAGGTTACAAGCGATCTTATCATAATTAAAATAAATATTTAGTTTAGAAAACAAAATTTTAGTTAATTTTCATGTACTTCAAACTATTAATTTCTCCTAATTTTAAAAATAACATAGTTAATAAATTTAGTTCAATTTAGGTTAATAAAATAAAAGCAAACGCTAACAAAAACCAACGAAAAATGCTTAGTGCGTTATATAAATCGAACATCTGTAGTTAAATATTATATATAAAAAAGCAGATTTGGATCAACAACTTAACATAATTTTAAGTTAGGTCTACACTGAACCAAAATAATAATATTAAAAGCATTTACTTCTATTAGCAACTAACTTGGCAAATCTAGAATCAGGTAATTACTAAAAATAAATATTGAGCTTGACTTGTGAGAAGATATACTTGATATAATTAACTTAGAACACAAAATCTCACAACTAATACGTTTATTAACTCAAACGCGTTTATAGTTTGTCTATTGTAGCTCGTGCATCACTGAAGATGGTGACTTTGTCGTTGAAACGCGTTTGAGTTAATAAACGTATTAGTTGTGAGATTTTGTGTTCTAAGTTTATTATATCAAGCAGGTAATTATTCTTTACAACTAACGGTTGTCTTATATTAGGTACAAGCAAACACAAAAAATCTACGAAAAAGGCTTACTGTACTATAAGTCAAACATCTGGTGTTACATAATATTATTACATTGTTTCCTTTAATTGGGAATATCAAGATTTGTTTAAAATGTTGATTATTGATTATTTAAACATTAATGGTGAAATTAAAATGCATGCTACAATTTTAATATTATTAGGGATGGTGCGAGGCTATTTCGACATCAGTCTTACATTATGTATAGGTCATCACTACCCTCATCACCCTACTTAGATCCAAGCGTCCCTGTCCTAATCAATCGTCATGTCCGTGAAAATATCAGATTATACAATAATCTGTTTGTATTGGCTTCGCCATGAGGCACAATGGGTGAGCGAAGTTATCTGGGGAGGAAAATCTCGCTTGTTTATATTTAGAATTGCATTGAAAGAAATATTTTGGAATTGTACGAAATTATAGGCAATACATTATTACATAGAATAAAAATTCAACTGAAATGAAATAGCGTATAAATGTAAAATAAAGTAATCACGTATACTGTATGTTTAAGTATACTTGACTTATAATAACTAGTCTCACTAACTACAAAAATCTGCTATATTTGCAAATAACTTCCTATATCCAATTCTATGACTTTTCAATTGTTAGCGATATTTGAAAATAATTAATTTCAAATAAAAAGACTACGTAAAGTATATAATACAATGTTTAAATTAAAACCTTTATATTTTAATAATTAAATTAAAATTAATTGATTTTGAGTACATAATCTATGATTTAGTACCAGCAACTTTTGAAAGTGGTTTTAACAGTGCTTATTTATAACTTCTTTGGCGAATACAAATTTAAATAAAAACTAATTATCTGTTCAATTTCAAATGTTTTTTAATAATAAAAGTTCGATTTAAGAATAAATTATATTTATAAAGTTAGTAACAAAATACAGGGAAAGTTTTAAATGGTTTAAAATGGTTTTAAATACATTGTATTTTGTTTTAAAACGTATGATTATAAATTATGTAATATATTATATAACATCAATGGACATAAACTCAAGAACTTTCAAAACGATTATTTTCGGCGATAAGAAATAAACTTCACTCCGATATTTAAATTGTAAACCAAAACACCAGCAAGAAACTAGTATAGGTCGTCGTTCAACAAAATGTTTGTTTGAAAATCTTTAAAATATAACTTATTTAATAATAATATGTAATTATATATTATTACACTTCTAAGTCGAAGAAAATAAATAAGAAAACACAATCAGGAGGCAATTTAATATTCAAATAGAAGAAGCGAATGTTTATATAATTTACCTATTTATAGTAAAATATACTAAAAATTATAACCTACCCGTACTTCGCAAACGGAATCATTTACAAAAAAAAAAAAAAAAAAAAAACAACAATTTATGAAAATTGCAGATACCGAGTTTATTCAAATTGTATGGTGTATTAAGTTTAATAATAAAAGCGAGCACACTCGAAAAGGAAAGTAAACATAATATATAAAGAAAAAATATGTATTAAATCTATTTTAAGAAACTTGAGTTTAAATTTTGATTTGTGTTTTAAATTACCGGTATGTGTGTAGTTTATATTATTTTCCTCTTCATTGATGACAAAATTATGAAAATACCACTTTTCCTCATAAGAGTATTTTTGTTATAAATACCCAAAGTTTTTATTATGGAAATTATATATATACTATCAAAAATTAAATATTTTTAAAAATTTTATAACTAAAATATATAAAAAATAAGTTCAAAATTTTAGAAAATGATGTGTATTGAAAACTCACACAAGGACGTATATCTTTTCACTTATAGTATAGATACGATTGCAGTAAAGACATCCCTTTCCAAACGAAAGTAAAATAATTACGAAGTAACTAGACAGGAGACAGAGAGATATAGAGCTTGCTGTCTATCGCACAACCAACACAGAACTACTGAGAAATGACTAAACACTGGCCAAGGGCTGTTTGTAGTTTACTGCGCATGTCAGCTAGCTCCTCTCCCTGTTGGCTAGACAAAGTGGCGATACTTTTTAAAGCCATCGTTTGACAGCCACTTTGTTATTAAATAGATCTTTATAAAAGAAATGTAGATTCTTCACTGTATATTCGCACCAATATGTCTGACATAGAAAACAAACACAAATTTTAAATAATTTTTATATATTTATAAATATAGCTGTAATAGAAGTATTCCAAAAATACGTTGAAATATTAATTGACATTATTTTATCTGTTTACTTAATATAGTATAAAATAAATAAATTTGTAAATAAACTGAACAAAAACTATTAAAGACAGGTTTTCGAAGTGGCCACAATTCTCTTCCTGGAGGAACAGTAACAATTTGTTTACAAGATCTTAGATTTTAGCATGCATACAACGTATTTATGCTGTTTTCATAACTTAAGAGATGTGTATCGTTTGTTGGTTCAATTAGTAGAGTTTTGTAAGTACACTCAAATTAATTATAAAAATGGTTTTCAAAATTTGTTTTGATAATTTGCTATAAGAGACTCTATATTATATAGAATAGTTCCCATAAAACCACGATTTTCGAAGTTTTAAAAATAAAAATTAAAAAGTAGCAGCGATGTTGACATACGTATATGTTTTATTATTTTGTAATAATATAAAATTTTAGAAAAATCTAAGGTAGAATATAGAATAATCTGTTCGGAAGTGATGCAACAATAATATTCAGAAGTGTTTAATGACAAAAAGATGGTTTGTCTGTTTTCTGTTGTTGTTGTTGTTGTTTTAAACAGTTCAACATACAAAACCATATTAATGAATTTCTTAAACAACTAACAAACTAGCAACACTATTAACCAATTTCTTCACCCCAAAAACTCAAGACCTATAGAAGACTTAACAGGCGTATATAAGTTGACACGCGACTATTGTGACATGGTAAACATAGGCCAAACTGGGAGAGCGTTTAAAAAAGAAAAAAACAAGAAATAAATTTAAAGTACATGAAAATGTATTGGCTATTGGCTAATTGGAAGACAGTCACAACTATCAATAGACTACATAACAAACTGTTAATATTATATAAGCAGGTTTTAAGACCAGTGTGGACCTATGGGATACAGCTATGGAGCTGCACTAATAAGGCAAATATAAACATAATACAAGTTTTTCAAAATATGGTGCTTTGAGATACCTTTAGTAGATGCACCTTGGTTCATCAGCAATTATAATTTACATAGTGATCGAAAAATAGACTCTGTCAGAGGGGAAACCAAAAAGCAGGCAGGTGAGCACAGATAGGGCAATATGCACCATGAACGAGTACTGTTGGATGTAACTGGGGTGGAGACTGAAAAGAACCAAGCTTTCAGATTTGATGGACAATAGCGATAGGGAATAACCATTGGGTTATAGCTCTAATAAGTGTTAATTATTTAAGAGGAATGAATTACTAGATGGGTTTCTCACTCAGTTAGTTGTAATTATAAATCATTTTAAAAAATTTTAAAAATGCACAAGTTAAAAGACTTACATTTGCCATACGGAAGCCAAATGGTGAACACTTTAAACGTTCTTATTTTAAAAGTAATGTGTTGTATTTTGTGTATTTTAATGTTTGATGACCTCTGTCAACTAATTTATAATCTGAAGATGGGACAAAAGTCTTAAAACACGTTATTATATATCATACAAAAATAGGTCACTTGGAAACAAAGGTAAGACACTTTATTCAAAACTATATTGATTACACTTAAAAGCTATGTGAACAAAAGCTATTTTGAACAAAATTAAAAGCTATGTTCAGTATCTTTATACAATATCCATGTACAGTCTGCCTCTTTATATGTATCTATTATTAATAAAGTTATGCATACAGTTGGAGTTTTTGTACAGAATTATTAATAAACCTTTTCGTTTACGATTACCTTAATTGCTACTACAGGAATTTGGGCTAGAAAAAGTGCTAGATTAATGGGCTACAAATTTATAGTTATATTAATAAGAAAATTAGTTTTATTATTGCATTTTTTAGTATATAAATTGGGAAATTAATTGCCGTTGTTGCATGAATCTTTAATATGACTTACAGTCACGCTTATTTTATTTTCCTTAAACACTAACGCTTATAACGGAAATTTAAATTAATCAACTCAAATTAAAATATTAACTGACGCACTTTAATTCTAGCTTAATGATGGTGATTTGTATTTTATTAACACAATTTGAGTTAGTCAACTTTATTAATTTTAAATTTTCTTTCTGAAAAAGAAGAATTTACTAAAAATGAATTCTCGCATGTAAAACACTTATCTGAATACCTTTACTCATGAAGGTATTTTAATAATACTCCAGGTCTGGGAGTGGTGTGTTGTTAGCGGCGTGGGAAATATTTCTGTAATAAATATCTTTTTATAAATGAGTATGTAAAATTCGTGAGTTTTATGAAATACGACATCTGGTATGACGCTAGGTATTGAATATCGATATGCAATACTGATATGTATAATGTGTAGTAACAATAATGCTGTTCTTATTTATACTATGTAAATAATAAATAGTATAGATACAGTGCACTAAAAGTTAAATATTATAATAATAACTTATAAATAGAAAAATAATTTGTATATCCTATTGAAAATAAGTAAGTGCAGAACATATTGCAAATACATATATTACTTTTCATTAATTGTTTTATATTTAGATTTGTTTTAATAAAATGTATCTAAGGTTTAGATTTGGTTAAACATATGCATTCGAGAATAACTTAGCTTAAGGTAACATTTATAAACTAACGCAGCACAGTCGAAATAATGCAAAAGATAACCTATCTTATAAATTAAGCTAACCGTTACTAAAATAAAGACTTATATGGTAAAACTTCATAATTAACTTTATAAGAACAAAAACAAACATAGCAGACAAAGCTGAAAGTTGGCAATTCATGGAAAAGTTTGAAGCGTCTGTGTGTTTTTAAATATATTTCCGCTCTCTCTTTCTCTTTGTCTTACTATTTATCGCTTATTTTGTACGATTGTTTAAAATTTCTCTTCTTTCCACATTTACCGAAAAATCATTTGAAATTCTATTCACAATTTTCTTTTGGTGTTATTTTTTATTAGGTATTTTAAAATTTTATTTTTATTGTTGAGTTATTAGGAGGTTGTTACGCTATTAGGTCTTCATACTTGGGATACATTTTTGTTTTGTAATTTACTTTATTATTTACTATTTTGTTATGGTTAATAGTTTAAACAATATCGATTCTGTTATTTTCCTAAATCTTACAGCAATATTGCCCTACATGGAACAGTCTATTTGGCAATATATAAACTAATTCAAACTGAGACTAAAAAGTGACACAAATCAAAGAACAAGGGCAAGTTGATTCTACAGTGGATAAAAAGTTGAAACTATATTATAACAATATAATGCAATATTTATCGTTTAAAGAATTAAACAAAAACTTCTGAAACAAGATAATTTATCTGTTAAAGACAATTTAAAATATGCATTTATATAATAGTAACTTTACTCGTAAAACTGGCAAAATAGTTTTATAAGATATAATAATTCATTATATCCTTTTCAATAACAATCTTAAGTTGCATAGAATTTTTAATATAGAAACCATAGTTGACCATGTGCTATCAAATAACTGCAGACATTAACATTTATTTGTTTAATTAACAGATTGATTGAAAAGTCAGGAACATATTTTCTAATTTGGATTCTAGTTGAGAAAGATAGATGCAATAAACGCTGTTGGGTAGACTTTGACCCGACTACCTAGATCCACAGGGAGAACCAAAAATATACAAACTGGCCAAACAATAAATAATTCGACCATGCAGATGAACCGCTGTCATGAGTTCAGCATTTTTTCCAAAATTAAGTTTTTATGTTTTGGAACATAATTCTAACATAACTTAACATTTAAAAACTAGCTAATGTATCTAACATTGTTGTTAAAATTGAGTTTGATTTTCCTTACATTCGTGTACCTACAAATTGGTAAAGAAAATGAGGGACACGAATACATATATTATTTCTATGCTTACTGAAATAGAATAGATGTACTAAACGTACATGTATTTAAATATATGTATATATTTAATTATTGATAATCTTGGTATTATTGTTATATTCAGGTCTTTTTTTAAATGGGCTACCATTATTATCTTGTAAACTTTTAATCTGACAGCAATCTTTAAATTTCAGTATATAGTTATAAATTATAGAAATAAAATATTTTATAATAATATAAATATATAATATAATAATATTCAATAAAATCGATTAAAATTAAATTGTCAATCTAAACCTATAATTATTAAACAAGCAATTCTTGTATATTTATTTATTTATAAATTTCTAAATCTCTAAATTTATTTCGGGGGTCTTGCTAATGGCTCTAACGATTTTGATGAAAATTTGCATATAGGGATTTTTGACGTCAGGAATCGAATGCGCTAGGTCTTATATCTGCAAAAATGCAAAAACTCGGAAAAATGTGCATAAAAAATGTGATCTAGGGTGTGGTGCCCTCTAGCGGAAAATAAAGTAACTATAAAATTAAATAAATACAGTAATATTGTAGCCATTTTAGGCGCGTTAGGCACTTTTTTGCGTGAAGAAAAAACATTGAACTCAAGGGACGACACCATGGGCATTTTTTTTAGCTGTCGTACCAGGCTTAGTTCAGGTAAATAAGTAAAACTTTATGTAGCTGTGGTGCCCGGCTTCGGTCAGGTAAGTAAGGAAAACTTATACAGCTGTCGTACCCGGCTTCGGTCATGTATATAAGGAACAGATGTTTATATTTGCCATACCAATTTTTGTATATCTGTTGTACCCGTCTTCTGTCAGGTAAATAAGGAAAACTTATTACAGCTGTCGTACCCGACTTCGATCATGTAAATAAGGAACAGATAGTTATATTTGACATACATAAGTTAAATAATTTATAGATGTCGTACCAAACTTGGTTCAGGTAAATAAGTGAAACTTTTTTATAGCTGTCGTATCAGTATTCGGTCATTTAAATAAGAAACACATTTTATTTTACCTGTCGTACCAGGCTTAGTTCAAGTAAATAAGTAAAACTTTTTATAGCTGTCGTGCTGGCTTCGGTGAAGTAAATAAGGAACAGATGTTTATATTTGTCATACCAATTTTTTTATAGCTGTTTTACCCGTCTTTGGTCAGGTAAATAAGGGAAACTTGTTACAGCTGTCGTACCCGGTATCTTAAATGTAAATAAGTAAAAAATAGATGTCGTAAAAGACTTAGTTCAGGTAAGTAAGTGAAACTTTTTTATAGCTGACTCCGTCACTTCTCCGCAATTATTTAAGGCTCCATCGTATCTCCGCAAATCATTAAGATCCCATTTCAAAATTAATACATTGATTAAAAATACTTCTTAGTAACTCGAAAATAAATATAACAATATGAAGCTAAAATGTTTTCACTGCTGACGGCAGTCCCACGACTTCATGTTTTTTATTTAAATAAACAGTTCATATGTAAGCCCTATGTAACATCGAAAAACATTCATATTTATTCAATATGCGATCCTTATTTACTTAAAAAACAAACTGTTCTTTACAGTTAGTCGTATCAAGAACAAAAAAGTCTTAAAATAACTTGTAAAATCCAAAGTCACAATAAAATACAGGATGTTCTATAAGAAACTCGAAAGTTGACCACCATTTTACAAAATGTTACAATTATTACAATATTTGAATTGCACATTTTGTTTTTATTTCTCTAAGAACAAGGAAAGGTTCCTCATTTAAAGTGTGCTGTCAGATTTATATTTTACAAGATATGAATGCTCTGTTTGAAGTTATTGTTTGTTAATGATGGATGTTGAATTTTATTATAATTAATTACTTTTTCGGCCATTTGCCATCATTTGTATGTTAAATAATCAAACACGACGTTTCGGGAATACAAATCAATTCCCGTTCTCAAGTGACTAAAACTAACTGTACACAAACCTAGGCAACTAGGCCTATGTAATGGTGAACAAAGTAAAACTACAAATTATTACTAACCTTAAATATCTACATGATGGATCTCAGAGCTAAGATTGAGAAGTCAAACACACCAACCACAGACACTACACAATTCATACACTAAGCCTTATTGTGTATCAAACATAATTAAACACTGGCTAAACGTTAAGTATACATCTAAACAATATAAGGCAGCTTTTAAAAATCCTAGCGAAATGTTTGCCAGAGCATATATTATATCTATCCATTACAGATAACTTATCTATCTAACGTGTTGTAGTAAAAATAAAGCTAAAATACCAACAGATTTGTATAATCGTTTAATATTTAAATTGAAAGGTGATCAAAATGTACACTGCAGTTTGTGATAAATAAGTTAACTTTATGTAGTACACATGCTCACATTGTTATTAATTCGAATAACGTATGCAGTAAACCCGGCATATACGGATTAATTTATTTTCTTGTTATTGTTTTACGGGAGTTTTTATCCTACCCGGTTGTGCATCGATTTATTTAGTTGATTCATATTAAACCAATAAACTTTCAATCCTGTTTTAAATATATTACAATACAATCAATTAATACCCATAAAACTCAATAAGCAATACATTCGCTAATTTAATAAACTATAACGTATAAATACCCAGCTTCATAACAGATGTCACATTTCATTAAATGCCCGAACTTTATATTTCCACTCATCTAAAAGCACTTTACTGCACAAATATGTTCCCCGCCGTCAAATTCTACGTAGCAACACATCCACGTCGAGGCATTTCAGAATTCTGAATGCATTGTTCGAGAGTGCAATGTTAGTCAATTCTTTTTTCAAAATCTAAATTTAAATGAACTTTGCAAATTTAATTTCGTTCCTTTATGAATTGTACGAATACAATAATATACATTCCAACGGCATAAATGGAAAAAAAGTAAATTCTCACTTTGATTTTATATAATGTTTAGAAAGATTTTATAACAATGAAACTGAATTAATTAATACAATTTAAAACAAAAAGCTATATTGATAAATCATGCGAGTTCTTATTTCTAATACTAATATACCCATTTATATATTTATTAATAAATTAGAAATGCATACATCTTTAATGAACTAGATATGCTAAAATTCTAATAATAAATATTGTGATTCTCAAAATGTTTCCATCACTTTCTAATTCCAATAGCAAAGATAATAAAAACATATCATCAAAACATATTGTCGAAAATTCTTCAAAAAGATGTCACCCACGTTTCAGGTTTCCCGCTGAAAAGAAGTTTTACTGAAATTATGTAGGGCGTTAATTAAGATTTACAATTTAATTTATTTTATAAAAAATTAGCAAACAAAATGAATAAAGTAGATTCCAGATCTCTAAATGCAAGTTAATAAGATATCTGACGCAAAACGCAAAATTTATTTTAGATTTTTATTTTAATACACATTTGCAGTACATTACAAAAATGTTACGATTTACTGTCTTCTGTAGTTTTTTTTAATAAAAATAGTTTTTTTATGGTTTGATATTCTTTTTCATTTACCTATTTTACATAATTATCTTCGTAATTAAATTCTCTACAAGTAGTGTCTAATAGGTTTTTAGGTTTACAGCCATTTCACACAGTTAATGTAGGCCTACTAAAACCCTAAAGAAAATACTGAATTCTTTTAGTTTTTTTATACTGAATTTTGCGTTTCCGTCAGATATCTAAAAAATAAATCTGTAGTTCGATCTGGGACCTATTTTATAAAATTTTTCTGCTATTTTACATAAAATAAACTAAATTTTACATCTTAATTAACTCCCTACATGTTTCTGTAGGGCTTCGTTTCTGCGGGCAATCTGAAATACGGAAATCTTTCACCAGCTGTAAGATTACTGTAACGAAGCATTTCTAGACCTATGTTTATATGAACTTTTCATTATTTTTGTTAGTGGAATCAGCTCAGAAAGTGCTCGAAACATTATGCTGTATACTAGACTTTTAAGTAAAATAAGTGGAACACTGTTGATACTTCCCCGAGCACTATATCTATCTAAAATATATTGCCTCAGGTTTAGGTAAGACATTTTGAAATTTATAATAACATATTAATAAAATGTAGGCTTACAAACATTTTTACTGACCATTTTTGTTAGTTTAAATTTCTGAGATATGTTAGTTTAAATCAAGATGGTTCAACTGTATCAATGATGGTACAATGATCATATCGTTCATCAAACAAGCTTAAACTAACACCCAGTTTTTTAATAATTTGAAGATTAAATTTTTGTTTCTTACTGGTTTCTTTTAACCTTTATTTCCTTTAACCTGTTATATTGCAAACTTAATAATTATTAGATTTTTACAATTTATACTATTTACCATCTTATTTTTGAGATTGTCCTTATTAAAAATCTGTTGCAATCTACAGGTGAGGAGAACATCCCAAGTGTTATATAAAACTAACTTTATTTATTATAAGTTTACAAAAATAATGATAATCATTGAATATTTTAATCTCAAAACATTTATATGGTTTTCTTTCAAAATGAATGATAAACGCAAGAGACTATATTGTGAAAAACAAACAACAAAAATGTATAACAACATAATTAATTTGAGTATTAAATGTCCTTATTAGTTTCTTCATAATTATTTTAATAAATATAGACAATACAATAAAGTTCTAAAATCACAAAAAAAAAGGCTTATTAATATCATGAATAAAATGACGTAAAGAATTTATTTCAACTATATTTGTGAATTTCGTGAAAGGCAAACATTATGAATACTGAAAAAGACAACAATCCCCTAACGTGTTAAAACAATGTAAGGCTTCTTGAATGTGCATTGTTTACAAATATAATTCTCACAACAACATTGCTAGTCTTTAATTAATTGATGAAGTGAATAATTTGAAAATGGGATTGTGGTCCCGAAACGTGTCGTAAGAATCATCTCAACCACAAAAGTCACATGACAGATGAATCACAATATTAATTTATTATTAATATTTTCTTATCTTATTACTTATTTGTTCACTTACATAAACATATAACTGTATTTATTAATAAGTAGTCTCTATATTCTTGACAAACTCTTTTAAATGGTTTTATTTTATTTTTTTATTAATACAACCTGTTGAGTGGAATAGCACATACCAAGACTATAAAAATCATGTATAGTATTTAAATTAAAACCTTTATAAGTTATGATAAAAAATAATAAATACAATTTTGAATTTAAATTTGAATTCACCTTTTATTTAACTAATTTACTTCTAACTTTTAATATCTTTAAACAAAAAACTGATTGATTTAAATACAAATCGTACTTTTAAAGTAAAGATACCATTAAAGGTTTTACATATATTTTGATTTGGAAGAAATCTGATTTGTTTTAAAATTTTGTAACTGTAAAATAATGATATGTAATATCAATAGAAACGAACTAATTTTAAACTGTAAAAATATTTAGTCAAAGTTATGTAGAAAAAAGTTGTTTTGTTGTTGTAATAGCTTATACTACGTTTTAAAATATAATAAGCAAGCGACTACTTAACAAAAAAAATATAATAAAATAGGTGACGACGTTTTTCAAATAACCTAACTATTTTTTAAAAATTCACCCCAAACTACAACTAACCTACACTTCAAAAATGGAAAGTTATTTCAGTAAAATACAGATTTCTAAAATGTGCCGTATTGTAATTATTCATATTGTGTTTTTAAAATCTAATAATAAAACTCAACACACTAGAAATGAAAGCAGTATGTAAAACCAAATTAAAAATATTAAGTTGAATAATATTTTAAAACTATTTTGTTATATTTTCTCAGGCTAAAATTAGAAAAATACTTCGTTTCCCTATTAAGAATATCGCATCCTAATTAAGTCACTACACAATTTCTATTACTTAACTATTATTCCTACTTTTTTATTTCATTTAATGCTCAATTATTTTAAAAATAAATATCTATAAAAACTAAAGTGCATAAATAACTATATATACCTAAAAATCATATAAATTGTTATGTATTAAAAACTCACACAAGGGGGTTGATTTTGCAATTATAGATTCTATATTTGTAATGAACTCATCCCTCCGTAAACGAGAGAAAGATACACAAAGTATCTAGACAGAGAGAGATAGAGACTTGTCGTCGGCACAATGAACACAGACCTTCTGAGAATGACTAAACCCTTTGGCCAGTGCTGTTTGTAGTCTACTGCGCTTGTCACTTTGTTGGATAGACAAAGTGTCCATATTTTTTCAAAGCCATCGTTTGATATTAAATAGATCCGTGTATATTCTTCTTTTCAAACGAAATGCATATATATTATTTATATTTTGCTAGACGCCTTTTATACCTGGAAAACAAAAACTTATCAAAAGGGATTGATTACTTGGTAAGATTTTTGAAAGTATTTAGTTAAAAGAAATGTTGGTTATAAAACTGATTCACTTTGCTAATAATATTTATATTTTTTCAAATGTATAATAAATACAGGGTTTTTCAAAATTAAATACCATGGTTGAGTTTATTTATTTCCTAACATAAAACAAAATTTATTCAAAATATTTTGGAACTAAGCAGACTTTAGTAAAACAACTTAACAAAAAACGACGAATTTTTAGGATACCAACCTATTGAATGTTGACTGCTGGTACACATACTGTGACTAAAGACTTAATGTTAAGGCTTTATTTATTTTGTCTATTCAATATACATCGATGTAACGAATAAATTGATTCGGCCCAATAACACAGAAAATTGATTCAGTTTATCGAATCGTAAACATCGATGTATATAGAAATCTCTAGTAGTTTGTAGTTTGATATAAAGTACGTTAAATATTAAGTATTTATGTATTATCAAATTTTAAGAATTGCAAATTTTGTGTTCAGTGTTTTGTTATACTTGTATTGTATTAAGTAATGTTAAGTTGTAGGAATAGTTGAGGGCTGCAGCAATCGAGTTTATTTACGTTCGCAATGCGCAGGCAGATGACATTGTAAGTTTAAATTGTTTTATTTCCTGTTCATAATGAATTACATTAAGTTTTCTATGTTATATGTTCTGTTTTCATTCATTTAAGACGTTTAGAAATGGAATTGAATATTAAAATTATTACTAATATCCATCTACAGTCCTTTGTTATGTCCTTATTTGAAGGGACTATCGATTTCGGAGATCATGCCTCCATTTTCAATTCGAGTACAAACATTTATGCAGTTATTCACATAGTCTCATTTAAAACAATGCAACACAATACTTATATTGCAGTCGGGTCATACCAGTTGGCCAACGATGGATTATAACTACTCATTTATCATAACGTATTAAGTTATTAATGTGCTTTATGTTGTGTGGTTTTAAATGTGGCTATCTGAATAACTGTACAAATGTTTGACCTCGACTTGAAAATCGAAACATGGTTTCCGAAATCGATAGTCACTTCAAAAAAAAAATAAGGTCGTAACAGATGACCGTAGACGGACACACGGTATGTTAACAATTTGTATTATTTTATATAATAGTTTTTGGAAGCAATATAATAAATAAATAAATACTGTATAGATTATAATTACGTATTAGAGCATTTTCTTGCGTATATATTGGAAACTCTGCTGCAATATAGCGAGATGCACAATAACCTTTCACTGGGTTGTAAGTGTGTTTAGGTTATCCACCATGCATAAAACTGATGTTCTCGAATCACAGATCTAGCATTACTAATTATGTACCGTGTTTAAAATCTTATTTAAATGCTGTCTTCAAATTTCTTACTGTTTTTGAAACACTGTATTGAACCTCTTGGAAAATAATGCCAAACTACAAAATTCGACCCATCCAAATTGTAGCTTTCAAACTGTGTTTATGTTGTCCTTCTATTACAACAACGTAAGCTGGCCATATACCTGAAATTACACATCTGCCCAAAATATTTCGTCAAATAACGCATTAATTTAAACTAATACTAATAAGATCAAATTAAATTGCATAGGATAATCTATTTTATTTTGATATTCATTTTTTGGGTGCCAAGTCACAAATAAATATAATATATTATTTACCTTTAAATTATTTAGATACGGCTTTAAATTAACCCTTGCCGGCAGTACGTAGATAGACATGACCGAGTGCACTACGGTGGCAGACACGTTGAGGTTTTTATGTGTGTTTGTGTATGTGTTGTGTGTGTGTTTTTTTTAATGTGTGACGTGCTCATATGAGTGAAATTAGTATCTGATGATGGGGTCAAGACCCCGAAACTAGTCATAATCTTCGCAACTGAAGTTACAAGACGGACCTAAAAGGTAAATAATATATTTTATTTTATTTTGTTTAAATGTTTAAGTTTTATTTATCGACGTAAGTGCCATCAGTGGATTAGCCGTATTGTTATTTAAAATAAATTTTTATTAAATTATTTTAATTTATATGTTTTTGTGATAATTTATAAAAATGTTTGTAAACGTGTTTTTGTTGTTTTACGGCAGTCGTTTGATGTATATAATACGGTCGTTTTTAATATATAATACGACACGTAACTACTTAAGACGGTAAGTTGTAACATTATATTCATTTACTTAGTTATATATAATTTGTGACTTGGAATATTGCAAAGAGTATAGTATATTTCATCACCAATACCTAAAGTAGATGTTTTTGGTGCGATATCGTAGTTTTAAGTGCGAGGCAACGCCCAGGAAATAAAAAAACGACGAAGGACCAAAAAGCCCTTTAGGTTCAATTTATGAACGATACTTTTTATCATGCAGCACTAGAATCACACGAACACTTAATTAATTAAATCAAATTATATAATAAATTTTTTACATATTTCAAACTCGATTTAACTTGTGCGCGATAGTGGTAGGCTAACTATCAGTTGGAAAACAGCTGAAACTTATGAAGTTAACAGATGATGTTTTTTTAAGTATCGAAAAGCTTTATTCTAATTTTAGGCCCTAGTACAATCAAATACTTTTAGGTACTAATAAAATAAAGAAGTCATCTGATTAGTGAATGTCTACAATAAAGAGACCCTTTACGCGTTCATTAAAATATCAGTTTATAATGCAGTAAGACAGAAAATTAGTTTTCAGTTCTTAAAAAATATTAACTATAAATGTATGATTGTTATTACATATCAAACAATTTAGTTTAAGCAATCACACATACATTTCACCAATTTTATAAGTTTTTGTAAAAGTATTCAATTGTTTTGTTAAGTAAATTTTATTTAAGCTATTAAAACGTGAAAGCTATAATTTATAACGTATATGGGTCAGTGTAGTACATTGCTGTGGCGAGAACAAGGCGATATAATATTATAGATTCAAGTATTACTGTCATAAATCAAGCTGTGATTCTATATGAGGATCTGCAGATAGTAGCTTTAATAACGTTTAAAATCCGCGAGGTTAAAAATCGTTTCCTAAAAATGGCGTTTCCAAGATTTTGGCATCTAGATTTAGAACTTGGTTTGTATTAAATTTATTACCTAGCAACACGTTTAGCAATATAATATCCTTTCGCCATCTTTGTTAAACAAAATTATTAATAGCAATTCAGTGGCACACTAAAGATATAAATTTCACTAAAATCGTCTCTCAGTATGATTGTTTGAATTTATTATTGTTTTACAAACGGGTGTGATTCTAATTACGAAAAAAGTATAGAGCTATTATTGCTTTTAGTATTGTAAATATAAAATAAAAGTTTTATAATTTATACACCATTATTACCGAAATAACTTATTTCAAATAAACGTATTTTATGAACAACTTCATGAAATGTTTCTTTAGTAAACCAATTTTTTATTTGTGTAATGTAATAATAGGCTACATTCAAAATGATTTTTTATATGAGTCTTTCAAATCCTTATGACACCACTTACAACTTACGTTTGCTGTATAATATCATCTCACAGGTGATAAAATCATACACTTAATCCCATTAGGATTTCTTTTAGCTTCTCATTAATGGCACTCAAATTCCTTTACTTTAGAAGCATGACAACAACCGTTTACTTTACTTCCACCCTTCGACACTCTTTAAATAAAATTAAAATCTCTGATTTCTGATCAATATGTTGGTTACATAAAATCTTGATTAATTGACAAATTATAGTTACTACACTTTCTCTTGAACTTAGCTCTACATGTGTTACCCATACTAATGAGAATGGCTACATCATCATATAGAAGTAATTAAAAAGGATTCTTAGATTTAAACAAATCTAATGCGGTATGAAATTTATTAGTGCCAGGAAGGGATGGATGGTATTTAATTGTTCAGCCCCACAGTAAAGTTCAAGCATACCTTTGTTCAACAGTATTTAGTTGATACGTTCATCAGTAACTTCAATTTCATTTGTATTATACTTTATCTTAAAATTAAAGTTTTTTTACTTTTTATGTTTACTCAAACTTTTTTTGCCAATAAAATAGACTGTACATTTTTCCTCCTAAACTTTGTAACAGGTTTAAGTTTAATGTTTAAAACAATTTACGGGTTAAATCTACTAGATATGCAGATAATATACTTCAAAGTAGTTACAACGAACATGACAAAGTTTAGATCGGACAAACCTTAATACAGCAATTATTGTATAGTTCTAATTTAATTAAAGATTAGGAATAGAAAACAATTAATAGAATTAGTAAAGAAGAAAGAAAGGTAACGTGTATAGTGTTTACAGAACTAAATAATATGTACATAAAACCAAACAGCTAATGAACAAAAAGAACAAAGTCTACATAAATAAAGATCTTACCTACTTAAAACTGCTTTAAATAATATAAAATAAATAGTTTTGAACTAAAGTTGTATTTTGTAATTTTATAAAATTATTAATTGTACAGTAACCGAATCTGGTATCGGTGGATAGTCAACATTAAAATATGGCACACAGTCAAACAATCATCATATTATATTATATATAAATACATTTAAAAACTAAACAAACTGCTAATTTTATATAACAAAAATACCAATATAATCACCGACTAATGAAAAGAATGTATGTATCAAAGGAACCTAATTTGTACATTTTCCAACATGTCAATATATATGCCTTTAATAATAATATATACTTCTGGGGCGAAGTTTTGGATCTCTCTTCCACTTAAACCCAAATTACAAAATACATAAATATATAAAATTTGCACTACAAAAAGATGTGTAAATCATTTTAAAATAATAATTACTTCTAAAACATAGCGTACAAAACTGATAAAACTAAAAATATTCACATTTATCTCTTAAATAAAATAAAGCTAAAAGTAAATTAGGCTATAATATAAAACACCCATAGTACACACTGAAACACACACACATGCAAGAACTCCTTCAAACCCCCCAAAAAGATAAGCAAAAAATGATCAAGACATATGATTAAAATCTACCTCAAACAAACATAAAGCAGAGAAAACAAATTTAAAATAAATAATTTAAACATATTTTATAATTTATATTTTACAAATTGTGTACAATTTATATCTCAATCAGTATTATTAGAAAGGATTTTATTTGTTGTAGATTCAACATTTCTGCATTTAAGGAGAATTTAATGCTATTGAACGTACGCCATATTTTATATTACCCACTACATAGGTTTTGGATTGTAAATTTCAACTATATTGTGCAACGATGCATTTATTTAGTGAAAAGGATGATTTACGATGCAAGTAAACTTACCAACCCCTGTAAATGGAACCGTTGCAATAATTTAGAACTCAAAGTGTATAGCATCCGTTATGAATAATTCCAATGCTACGCTGATAAAAACTTGTTTGTTTATGCTTTAAAATGTCGACTTTTACAACTTGGGTTTTCGGAATTGCAGTGTATAATGTGGCGAATAAGGTAAACCAGATAATTCTAAAGTAAATCTACTAACTTATAAAAGTGAATTAAAGCAACAAAATACAGACGAAAATTTATAAAAATATAAACCAGAAAACTCTTTATCCGTCAATCGGTCATATTTTGTTGTTTTCGAAAAATACTAAAAACTTAGGAAATTGTTAAGACTCATATTCAAAATTTGGAATACACATGGCTTATGCTATCATGGTTTGTAAACCAAATTAAAACTATTTTTGTATAAATAAGTTACGGGATAATCATGTGATCGACCAACAAATTAATACATGTGGATTTTATAATTACAGTTTAAACTAATTTTGGTCCTAGCTTAATCTTGGGTCTTGTATACATTATTTTGCATTATTTCGGTACCTTCGTTATAAACATTTACCTACTGAAAATGACGAACATTTTTTGATAAAATTTATTACTTTAGAGGTATTCAAAATAAACTACTACAATTTTCAAAATTAATTGGATAAAGTTAATATTTTTGTTACACTAGTGGAACTAGCAAATAATATGAATACACTAAATTTCTACAAAAAATAACAATAATTTCTTGGTAACATTATTTTTCTAAATAACTCAAACTGGCCCATAGATGAATATTAAATTACTCTCTGATATTTGCATATCTATTTTCCTCTGAATCACTTACCAAAGTTAAGACTTTTCATAACACTCTGTATATAATACATGCCCATCTCATCTGGTGTGCCATCCAATGCACGTCCCAGTTAACACAAACTGTAATCGTAGACATTTTAAAGTAATAAACAAAACACATGAAACCCTGATCAGTTAAAGTTTCATAGAAATCATTGTTTTGTATCGGATTCTATAAAAGTTAACTTGTACAAATTTGCAACTAATCAATTTAGGAATGCTGAAAATTTATTTACATCTTAAATCCTTTTTAATAAAAAAAATTCGATCTATACCTTATAGTCTAAATTTACCGACAGTTACATGAGTATTTATAGACTACTTGAGTGCTTTGTACAAAGAGCATAATGTAAATAGTGAAGGTTATTCCTCACAATTATATATCTTGAATAACTATGGCTTAAGATATAATCGCTCTTCGTTGATTTAATTCCTATTTGTTAGTTTTGTGATTTATTGAATGAATCGAACGAGGTTAACTTCTAAATAGTTTCTGCTCTGATTGCACATTTTCGTATTACCTTTAAATAAATTTAAGGTAAGATCCACACTGCCACTCTGGCTTCGATAAAAACTCCGTACATTCCCAGTGCTGTTCAGGATCCAAAAGAAAAATATTTAAAACCTACTATTAAATTTAAATATGAAGAATTTTCTGTAACAAATTGTATAACATGTATACAACCAGCGTGTCTAAATGTCGGTTTATACAACAGATTTTCTTTCCTAAATCTAGATAAGTAATCGGTTAAACCTTTCAGTTGATTAAAATTGGTTCAACAACTCCCATGAACGAACTATCAAAATTTAAAAAAATCCGTTACAACTACGATTAAATTATAACTTTGAGTGAAAACAGCTTTTTCCGTTACTGATCAACTTTGTAGATGATTCTGAACACTCGGCAACTTTGTTGAAATTTGTGCAGTAATCATTGCAGTAATAGATTAAACTGATCTTCCACTTATTTTGCATAATTTTTCGACAGTGATAAAGTTGGTAGAAAGCTATTTGTATAGAGTTTTTAACTGATAAAATTTGAAAATGTTGAATAGGATTTAAATTCAAACAATTTTGTGTAAGAAGATTTACGTGTAATAATTTTGATTACAATTTTATCGTCATTTTCATCAATATAGCTAATCATTTTGTTTGTAGGCACAAGTTACTGAAATAAGTAGAAATGTATTTCTACTCTTGCTAACAGTTCAAGTCAAGATAGATGTGTTTCTGACCTGATAAAATATTCTTTTACGCGTATCGAGATCGGAGTGTTATTTTATCAACATCTGAACTCATTATTTCGCCTGAAACAAAGTTTTATCGAAGCGAGAGCGGAACTGTATTGTAGAGCAAGCTTAAAACGTAAAAACTGTGACATACATTTATTTACAAAGATATTTTAAGTGGCGTAAATATTCGGTCCCAAAACCTAAAGCACTTTTTAAATCCAAACAAAAACAAACCCTTCTTTACTTGCGAGGGGAAAATTCTATTAAGAACGGATTAAGTCACACTGGCTAAATTCTTCTCATATCAAACGTTTATAGACAAACTAGGTAATTTATATTTAAATCTACGAACTCGTCAGTGCCTTTATTAAACGAACTCGTTGGCAACTACGTTCATTAAA
The DNA here is from genome assembly GCA_018207615.1 of Philaenus spumarius. Classification (NCBI taxonomy): domain Eukaryota; kingdom Metazoa; phylum Arthropoda; class Insecta; order Hemiptera; family Aphrophoridae; genus Philaenus; species Philaenus spumarius. The sequence continues at coordinate 194,280 of JAGFPH010000748.1, read as the reverse complement.
ACTTTAGTCTGAAAATGTTAAGTTTTTTTATTAACAATTTTCTCTCTTCTCGGTGAATTTTCTTTAACGGTATTCCCATTACACACAATAAAACATCCAAACATAGGTTTCCATAAATTCCTTTGTCCTGGTATTGTACTCCCATTATAGTCTTATCTCTCATAATATCAAATAACTCCCCCCCCCCCCTCACCCAACGACTTGCGTTTATGTGGGTAAACATTTTTTTCGTATTTAATTCATATGCCAATGTAGAAAGTTTATAGAATTAAATATTTCTTTTCCAATGATGTTGAGGAAGATCTTTGGTAGGTACCCTCTCTCTGCCTTCTGTCCTCAACTTATCTTTATGCTACTTAATTATTGACCAGTTTCATTGCATTGGCTTTCCCGATTGACCCGGCACTAGGATGGCATTGCCATGAGAAATTCTATTCCAAATTCACAATGGGTTTTTGAAATGATGTCAATTGTTTTAAGTACATCCATTTCTGAGCACCAGATCTATAACCTAAAATAATACCAATAAAACCGATCTTAAATTTATTTGGATCATTGCTTTTATTTATTAATAAAAAAACTTAAATCAAGGCCTACTCCATAAAACTATGTAAATATTATAATACATATACATGATGATATTTTGAAAACTTACCACCTCTATTATTTTCAAAATGGAAAGAGATTTACAAAATCTGATCTCGGGACAGTTGTTCACCGTCAGGGGGATCTTATCAAATACAAAATTCCACGCCTCCTAATATCTCCATCAACTCAAAACTGTATAATGGTCACATACGGCTGATTGTACATCAAATTGAAGCAATTTAAATTTTCTGAAGTAATCATGAATTTCTCTGATAATAAAATAAAAAACAACTATGCTTAAAAATTGTATATTTTAAGTTATTTGTATAACATCATATTTTATTTAAAAGATGAAAAGAATTGTGCAAATCTGATCTAGGGTCAGTTATCAATAACCCAGGGGTTTTCAATTAAAATACACAAAAATTTTATTTAAGTATTTTTAGGTAGTATCCCTGTTAATACACTATAAATGTATATTAGGATGTTTCAGAGCATTTCTACTTGTTTTTGGAATCTCGAATTTTTCAGACCCTAAAATGCACGTACATTTTACATGCAAGAACTATATATAGTACATGGTTTTCAACGAAAAACTCAAAAACTGTATGTAGATATTTTTAGTTACAAATGAACCATTACAAATGCAATCTTGCACCTAGCTTCCCTTTATTCTATTGTCAACTGCTTTGCCTGACAATTATCCGTAGACTACACCTTCTTAGGGAAATGCACAGTTTCGGTATATAGTTAAAAATTCTATTTCATTGTTATATTGTTATTTTTCTTTGTTTTGGGTGTACTCGTTTTCTGTTTTTATTCTTTTTCTAGATTATAAATATGTTTTGTTATTAAAATGGTGTAGTTTAATACACTCTAGGTTCGTTGTACATTTGCAAGAGAATGAACACATTTCATAATTTGTACCTTTTCTGTCCATTGTCAAATACTGTATTCAAATAAAATATTGATTTCATAGTAAGTTATCCTCAGGCGAAACAAGTTAATAATCAATCATGTAAATAGTTTATTCTACACTCGAACTTTATTTGTCCAGTAATAGGATAAAGTAAGTGCATTTGTACAAAATACTTTTCATTTCTTTAGTTATTACTAAATAATCGAACTTAATATTAATAATTTTAAATCAACTTTTTCTGGTAATATAAAACTCATTTTATTTGTATCCAAGTCACAAATTTTATTAAAAATTGTTATTTTGTCCGTCTGTGTGACTTTTACAACTTTAAGTAATTTACTTACTTGTTCATGACGCGTTTCGGTAATTTATTCCATCATCAGATTCTCACTTTATTGAGGTCGTTAAAACTTTTAAATAAATATTCATTCAACATAATACAAACATATATACGAGCACAATAAAACATAAGCTTTAACTCGGCGTGTGCACATCGTCGAATACATACGTTCACTGAGGACGTCGGACCTTTAACGTGTAATACCGCTCAACGTTTGATTTGATTATCTATTGCTATTGCTTTTTCATACATCAAATTTAAATGGAAGTTCAATTGGTCATTTATCATAAGCTCCGGACTTTTATCTGGGCTTTATAAATTTCATAGTCTTCCAGCGCGTCCATTTGTTTACTCTTCTTGCATAAGTGTAATGGTTGTAAATTGGAATCAAAATTTAAATATGAATGATTGTGTTTCATAATGTGGCGTGCGTAATTAGATTTGCTATTGGTACCTCTATTACTAGGTAGATGATCCTTGAACCGTTTTTAAATTGTCTCCCCTTTTGACATAATATATATAAACAGTCGAATTCGTTAATTGATTTTGTATATTCCAGATTTCCGGGATTGTTTTTTTTTTTGGGGGGGGGGGGGGGGGGTAATTGTATTCCTAATGTTGTTAGATGTACGGAACGTCATGGTTAGATGTAATTTTTTCAATGTGTTAGTTAAGATATTTGGTAAGATCACCCCATACTCCGT
>JAGFPH010000748.1:152324-170941 GCA_018207615.1 Philaenus spumarius | reverse complement strand
TTATATAAATGGCGTTAAGTTATTAGTTTATATTCGTTAACAAAAAAATATTATTGGTTTTCTTTCGTTTCGTAAGGCTTCTGAAACATCTGTTGAAATTGTGCGTGTTAGTTCCATTATTATCCGCAAGATCGCTCTGTATGTTTCCATTCTTTGTATTTCATTATGTTATCGGCTGTTTCGATTTGGGTCTATTGATAATTTAAATTTGTCTTGCAATTTTATTTTTATAATAGGTTTTGAATTAGAAATTAGGTTTGCTTTATATGTATTTAAAGTTTATCTGAAATAATGGAGATGTACTATAACACCAAATACCATTGACTCATCACAGTTTCTTCAAAACCATGAGGCCTACAAACATGAAATTTGGCACTAATACTCTTTATAGGCTCTAGACGCGCACTAAGAAAGGGTTTCCGAAAATTAGAAATTTTAGGGGGGTTTTGGGGGGTCAAAGTTACTTTATCACGATTTATCAAAACCTACCGAACGGGTTGGAATGAAATTTGGTATGTAGCTTCCTCTAGGGCCATAGATGCTCGCTATGAAAGGGTTTAAAAAAATTCGAAGTTTTAGGGGGGTTTGGGGGGATCAAATTGACAAAATCACGATTTCTCTAAAACCATGGAACGGGTTGGAATGAAATTTGGTATGTAGCTTCCCCTAGGGCGATAGGTGCTCGCTAACAAAGTTTTTCAAAAAATTCGAAATTTTAGGGGAGGTTTGGGGGGTCAAAGTTACTACAAAAAACCATCGAATGGATTGGAATGAAATTTGGTATGTAGCTTCCTCTAGGGCCCTAGGTACTTGCTAAAAAAGGGTTTTAAAAAATTCGAAACTTTAGGGGGATTTAGGGTCAAGGTTACTAAAAAGAAACACCGAACGGATTGGAATGAAATTTATTATGTAGCTTCCTCTAGGGCCCTAGGTGCTCGCTAAGAAAGAGTTTTTAAAAAAATCTAAATTTTATGGGAGGTTTGCTAAAACCTACTTTTACCTAGTTTAGGTAAAATTTACTAAAAATCCCCATAAGAAATACATAGTGTAATATATTGATTGATATAACATATTTTTTGTTAATATACATTTAACTTTGATTTTATCCGTGCAAAGCCGGGTCGGGTCAGCTAGTTAAGCATAAATATAAAATAATATTTCACAATAACTATGAAGATTTTTATATGGGAAACGTATAAAATATAATACTTTTTTGGGTTATGTCTTTTAAACGAAAAATGTTTCAAAAATGCGAAGAAAACCTTCAAAAACTGCAAAATATCGTCTTTAATATGATATAACAACTTGTAAATAACATTGAGTAATAGAGTTAGCTCTCAGCGTTTTAAAAGTAGTTTGCTGTGAGAGACAGATTTATCTCAAAAAACGTTTCTGGCAATTCGTTTTGAAAGACAGATTTGTCTTTTGTTTCCAGAAACATAAATAAGGTCTTGGCAGTGAACCTGTTGTATTAAAAAAATATGTAATTCAAACAGTCGGCATTCTGAACTAAGCGGTTGGAAACAAATTTTGTTTCTGTAGTTTGGTTATTATATTTTAAAACTCTACCTATTAACCAGTTTTTTTTTTTTTTTTAATAAACATTTTGAAAAAACACAAATGGTGGCAAAGTAAAAACTTGGGACTTTTTGACATTTTAAATAATGATATTATGAATTGACTTAAAGAATTGAGAGGTTTTTGAAACACTGCGTATTTTTTACACACAGGAAAATGCCATTCTGAAAATAATGTGTCTGTAGGTTGTTTACGTTATTTATCCAATGTTTTCTCGGTTTGTGGACAAACTTTAGGCTACTAATAATTGTGTTGTCCTAAGGTAAAATGCATAGTTCACTTTAGACTAATCTTGTTTTTATCTACAAAATAACTTTATTGCAAGACATGTGCATGAATCTTAAGAATCCAAAACGCCCAAGGAATTATATATGAACGTTGTGAACAAAGTTGCTTTTTATTAATTTTGTTTTTCACACCCCATCTCTCTCTTTTAGACATGTAGCAATCGACCTACTTTCCTTGCATATTGTTCTTAGTTTAGCGTTATTATGCTCCATAATTCATTCCTGATATTCTAGTTCAGTTGAGATAGTGACTTTTAATAAACCAACCCTATCATAAACAATATCGTCGTAAAATATTCGCAGGGTTGTTGTTATTAAAGCTGTTATTTATATGACTTAACAGTACTAGCGTCTACAAATCTACAAACGCGTTTTCATCACACTGTATCGAAAATAGTTACTTTCAATATCAGCCTTGTGTACTGAAAATAGCGTTTTGTCAGTTTAGAGAGTTTTGCCAATCTCTAAATTAGTTGTAATTATAACACCAGTAGCGCTATCAATAATAATTATGATTTGAAATGTCGTCTTATTAATTTATTAGATATAATAACGATTTTAAGAAAAAAAAACTTGAATAAGCATAAAAACTATATATTGATACTATTTACAAGTATTAAATAAATAAAATTTTACTTAGTATGTTTTAAAAAATTACATCAGTACGTTTATTTATGTACCAGTATAGGTAGTAGTGTATTGTGTCTATTAATATTACTCGATGGTTTGACATCAGCTGTTCTAATTAATTTAGTGAACTTAAACAATGTATTGTTGCCATATAATTTTTGCGGCTATTCTCGGTTGAAAGCAATTACATAAGGACAGAATAAAAAAGCGAAGACAATATAAACTTTTTCATCACTCCGTACCGAAAGTAGCTACTTTCGATGTCAGCTGGTAGCAACGAAAACGATCGTTTCCCAAGCTCTAATTTAGAGCAAGGGAAAAACGATCAGCTGATTTTCCCTTGCTCTAAATTTGTTTTCCCTTGCTCTCAATTAGTTTTCCATTTGCCCGCTACGCGCTCTGACGTCGCTTTGCCGTTTAATTGTTACGTTGTTATGTAGGCTTATTATAGTAAATTTGTTATTATAAAAAAATGTTAATTGAGAAATATAATAGTTTGCATTTTACTGAGGTTTCTTCTTCAGCATTGTGTGTATTTTTGCGTCGTGATGAAAAGTACCGTTCATAACTTGTACCGAAAGTGATTTTCCGGCACTTGCTCCAATTATTCCCGTACTCGGCTTCGCCTCGTACGTGAAACACACTTTCACATGCTCGGCTTCGCCTCACACGTGAAATTCGATATTCCTGTGTTCGGCTCCGCCTCACACATGAAACTTGGGCGCGCACCGGAAAGTGCCACTTTCGGTACTAGTAATGAAATATACTATTCCTTAAAAATCAATGTCTATACATTCTTAGATTTAAGGAAGGTTTTTATTTGTATGGCTATTGATATTAAAATCAGCTGATCTCAATAATTTAGTTAGTGCTGTAAACGTAAACTATGTTGTCATTGTACTTCGGGAATGTTACTGAGAATAGGTAGGTTATTTTGAAAAAAATTAATATTAAATTTATCTATATATAGCCTACTAATATTATAAAGAGGTAAAGTTTTTTTTTTTTTGTTTTTTGTGTAGGGGGTAATCTCTGGAACTATACTGAACCTATTGAAAAAATAGTTTTACTAATAAAAAGCGGCACTATCCCTGAGTAACATAGGTTCATTTTGATAAAAACCTTTTTTATTTCAATATTTGTAAATTTAGTCGAAAAAATCTTAGGTTAGGCCTACACTGATGAATCATCACATGTATTTACATTTATTACCATAGCAACCATTGAATAAAATAACAGATAATAAAGCTGTTTGTTCTAATATTTCCTTTAACAGCTAATTTTAAATTCTGAAGCAATTATTCTAACTGTTATTTTAGGTTTTTATTAAAGTGTAGAACTGAGCCTTGTTGATTCTTTTAACTTTATTACTGCTGTTATAAAATTTACAAAATAATTATTTGAACATTTAACATTATTTACCATTCTTAGCTTTGGAGTTATTATTAATCCTACACCTTTATTATAAAGAAAACATAACATGATTATGTGTACAGAAGGTACCAACGGGGTTTCCCCTATAATTATTAATCATAGTGTGATGAAAAGTATCGTTCATCACACGGGCCAAAAGTGGCTTTTCGATCCTCGCTCATTTTAAACTTGAGCTCGTATCGACAAGCGTCACTTTCGGTCCTAGTGATGAAATATACTACTACAAACGTTTACAACAGTGTCTACAAATATAGCTAACTAGCAGGTACCCGTGGCTTCCCAAACGGTCCAAAGTTTCGCCGCATAGTAATAAATGATTATTCTTTTAGGGGTTGTTTTCCATTTTCACCCCTTAGCAGCACGCTATAAAATTAAACTATGATTTACATAGTATATATTTATGTTGTGTAAGAAATAAATGTACCAATTTCCAGCTCTCTAGCTTAATGGAAAGTATAATAATTAATTTGTATTGTTTTAGGGGTTGTTACATTTTCACCCCTTAGCAGTACACTAAAAAATACAAATATGGTTTCCTTTTTATATATATCTTGTAAGAAATAAATGCACAAATTTCCAGCTCTCTAGTCTTAATGGAAGTATAATAATAAATATTTATTGTTTTAGGGGTTGTTTCAACCCTTAAATCTAAATGAATTCTAGCCCATGTCTCATTCCAGGTCATGATTTATATGTGTGCCAAATTTCATTCAAATACATCCAGTAGTTTTTACGTGATTGAGTAACACACACAGACAGACAGACACCATGACATTTTTTATTTAATAGTAACAATTAAATATAAAAATACACCTTCTGTAATCTTTAAATTGCCATACAAATTATTTAAAAAAATAAACGAAGTCAAGATATTTAAATAATAATAGATTTGGAACTTTTAGAACTTTATTGAGTTTAGGTTTCACCATCTACAGCGTTTTTGAACACTATAGTTTAAAGAAGGGGAGATTAAATATATCTGAGCTTAGACAAGAGTTGCAGTAGAGATTCACTTCAATTTAATGGTTCTTTAAAAATTAAGTTTAAGTCTTTAAAAAAATTTGTATCCGCCAGATCTGTTGTGTACTGAGTAGTATCTATCTATATCTATATACATAATTAATTAATTTGCTAGCGGTTATTTTGTGAGTAGAACTCCTCCTAGAGTTTTTAACCGATTTTGATGTTTTTGGTGTCATTTTACAGAGCTCACTCTGAAGTTATGCTTCCCTTAAAATGAGCTCAATGTATGTTAAGGGCTTCGCCCCAGTGGCCCTCAAAGTTGCCATGTTAATCTTATGGAAGGTCAATCTTAAGGAAGAAGAAGAAAGATTTCTTTTAATTTTATCAGGGGAACAAAAAACAGCTGTTCGTATGAAAAGCTTAAAACAGCTGATTTTGATCAACAGCTGATTTTGATCAACAACTGATTTGGATCAAAAACTGAATATAATTTTAGGTTAGGTAAATCAAGCAATAGTTAATCAAGCATTGCCCGGTCCACTAGTTCATCATTAATCTGCAATTTAGTCTTTAAAAATTTAGCAAAGTTACCTTGATCGGCATGGTTTAATACATTTTTGATTAAGTAACGAATGAGTTATTGTTTAAAACCCTTTATAGGGCAGAGGGATAATAATTTCCCCAAGTATTTATATCTTTAAAAGTCAATGTGATACTATTTTCAAACTCTCTGTACTAATACACAACATATATTATATGGCATCACGTTTTCTTCTTCTTTTGACTTCTGAATTTATTTCTCCTTGACTCAATCACCTGATAATACAAAAGTGGGAAGATATTATCCCACTGCCTACCACACACTCAGTTGTTTACCATTTTTCTGTAGCTGCAAGTTTATCATCAAATTAGAAATAGAAGATTTATCCGTTCATAAATTTTGAAGTAAATATTAAAAAGTACAACTAATGTAGATTATTGTTACACTTTGATTTTAAAAATAAAGGAAACTATGCAGTTATAAATATTAAAAACAATGTTTACAATGTTTTTAGGCTAGCTTCAATCATTACTTTTGGGATTTTTTTTAGTTGGAAAATAGTTAGTTATTTCTAACAACTATATACCATTATGCTCAGAATTTATAGGGCTACATGTACACATTTTTTGTTGGATGATACATATTTTGGCTGACGTAATATTAATTTATACAAATCATCTAACTGGTCCAGTTGGAACTACACTTGTTGTTGTTTTGACAAAGGTAAAACAATGTGTAGGGCCTACATGCAATATGTTGAATAACAAATTAGGCTGTCAATAACGCTAATTGGTATGATGTCAACAATTTATGTAAATCTTTATATATAACATAGGTTTCCTTGCAATATTTCCCACTGGTAAGTGTGTGTGCTACATGTCATTATAGGGCAGAGGGATAATAATTTCCCACCCTAAAACAAAATAAGTAAACAGTTAGTAAACAGTTTTTAAATTTTGTTTATGTTTTTAAATTTTATTTAAGTAATAATTTTGTAAAAAGAAAATTTTTATATCCTACTCTTTTGCCCTATAAAGGGTTAATTATAATGGAGTCCAACCAAGTACATAAACCCATTAGCATAGGTTATTGAAATAAATATGTTTTAGGATGCACGATGTACTTGGCTTCACATTATTACCACTACAATTATTAGGATATTAATTCGCTAATAAGAATATGTATCCATTGCACTAACACATATATTACATGATTAAACATGCAAAAACGAAGAAAACGTTCCTGTAAACGGAGTTTCAAAAATGCTTTGTTTTCGACATAACCGCCATTATTTTTTATTTACCAAATAATTACTTTGATGCCATTTTGTTACTTATCCGTTTATCACTGTATGAAAAATCAGATCGTTCTTTAATTATTGATACAATAGCTGATTCGGATCAAAAACCAAGCAACACATGTTTGTTGAATGTATTTACATGCATTGCCATACCCATGGCAACCAACTTAGCAAACTTAGTATCATTTTATTATTCACAACCAACAAATTTTTTAGGTTAGTTAACAAATTAAAAGCAAAACTCAAACGAAAAGCTACGAAATAAACGGTACCAGAAACTGGCACATACTTTCTTACAAACATATTTAAATTACTAAACAGATTCACAGTGGCTTCATGATTGTAGGTGGGGTAGGAGAGGTGATTTTAAACAAGGAAATTAACTAATAAATATTATTATTATTAGCTAGAGATAAAACTATTCAATCGATTTCGAACAATTTTGCACCAAACACGTAAATTAGGCCTGTATGGATCCACGAAAAAAGGTTTTGAAATTTTTTGAAAAACAACCCCCTTTATGGCCAAAAAAAACTCCTAAAATCAGTTATTATTATTATTATCTAATCGAGAATTTTAGAAAGATGCGTTTTTTTGCATATGGTAGGGTACATTAAAGGCTACAAATGAGCCAAATTTGATCAAAATCGTTTGAGCCGTTTTTTATAAAAAAATAATAACTGATTTTTGTGGGTTTGTTTCCAAAAAGGGGTTTTTTTTCAAAAATTTTCAAAACCGTTTTTCGTGCATCTATACAGGCCTACTTGACATGTCTGGTGTAAATTTGTTTGGAATCGATAGAATAGTTTTCGCTCTAGCTTTGTATACATGCAGACATACATACATACAGGCATATACAGGGTGTCCCGTAAATATTGACCAAAACTTCACAAGGTTATACTATGGGTAAAAACAAACAATTTTCACCATATAATGTATAGTCCTATCTTGCTTAGTTTTCTGTCTATCTGTCTGTATGTGTTTTGTAGAAAAAAATTTCTATCTTAAAAATGGTTTTTAGATATCAAGTTGAAACTTTTTACATTTAATGACCTTATTAGTGTGCATCTTAGATAAAAGTTTCAAAATAATATCATTTACAGAAACAAAATGGCGGCCATTTAAAATGTTCAAATCCTAATAACTTTAAAACGAGTGATGTTACAAAAAAAAAGCAAGATACATAAAAAATAGCCCCTTTTAATACGAGAATTTTGGTACCTGGTTTATTGATCTAAGATAAGTAGTAACAGAAATAAGTAAGATTTCCCAAGTAAAGGTTTGTGTTTTATTCATAATTGCAATGTATTTTCCAATAATGATGAAGAATTCATGTCACAACAAGCAACAAATAATATTAACTGAACTGTAAAACACAAGTGACATTAAAGAAACAACAAATAAGAAAACCTAATTATGATTTCGAAGCAAATGTTCAATGTGGCCTCCTCTCCGCTGATTGCACAGTGTAAAGCTGACAGCCGGATATGTATCAAAATGATTTTGCTCCTGAAATCATGGCGTCTGGAACAGGAGTGGAATACACCAATTGTTTCATGTGTCCCCAAACAGAAAAATCCATTGGTGTGAGATCCGGGGATCTTGGGGGCCAAGGGACAGGACCACCGCGTCCGATCCATTGATTTTCATACACTGCGTTAAGGTGCTGTCGGACTGCATTTGTAAAGTGGGCCGGGGCCCCATCGTGTTGGAACCATATTTGTTGCCTAACATTGAAAGTAACATTTTCGAGAAGCTCAGGCAGAAGATCTTGGAGAAAAATCAAGTATACCCGTCCATTTAACTTATTCGGCAAAACATAGGGTCCAATTAAACTGTCATTTAATATACCAGCCCACACATTCACTGAAAACCTTCTTTGATGATGGCGTTGAATTGTTGCATTCGGGTTTTCTTGGGCCTATACATGATTATTTTTTACATTAAATACTCCCTCACGGGTAAAAGTCGTTTCATCAGTGAAAAGGACATTCTTTAAGAAGTTTGGGTATTCTACTTGTTTGTGCAACACCCAACGAGAGAAATCTAACCTTTGTGCATAATCTCCAGGATGTAGTTCCTGCACTTTTTGGCATTTACAGGGATATAATAATAGTTCATGCAGTGTTCTCCACACAGTACTCTTGCTAGCACCCATGTCATGTGCTATAGCCCTTGTACTTGTTGATGGATTATCTCCTACCTGGTTCAAGACAGCTTATTCATAAGCAAGTGACCGAACAGTTCTTGGCCGGCCTACTATATCCGAGCACTTTTGAACACTTCCGCTCTCCCTAAGACGATTGTGGACTGCAATAAACACTTTGTGACCCGGTTGATTTCTGTTATGGAAACTCTCTGCGTACAGTCTTCTCGCTAAACTTGAATTACCATCAGCCAATCCATAGACATAGTGAATATCAGTGTATTCAGCTACTGAATATTGTTCCATCTTCAGTGCAAACTAATAATATTATAGCACAACTAAAAACACGACTCACAATATTACGGAAACATGATGTGTTGTGGTTAAGCAGTTAAAATCAATATTAGTTCCAAGTAGTAAACAAATCATCACAACAATTATTAACTATCTCTTAATTTATTATCAGCTGTTACATAAAAACAGCTAATGCATAATGCCTTATGCACCTAATTCTTTTGTAATGCTGTACCTTTAAGCATAGACCTTTACTTGGGAAATCTTACTTATTTCTGTTAGTACTGATCTTAGATCAATAAACCAGGTACCAAAATGCTTGTATTAAAAGGGGCTATTTTTTATGTATCTTGCCTTTTTTTTTTGTAACATCACTCGTTTTAAAGTTATTAGGATTTGAACATTTTAAATGGCCGCCATTTTGTTTCTGTAAATGATATTATTTTGAAACTTTTATCTAAGATGCACAATAATAAGGTCATTAAATGTAAAAAGTTTCAACTTGACATCTCAAACCATTTTTAAGATAGAAATTTTTTTCTAAAAAACACATACAGACAGATAGACAGAAAACTAAGCAAGATAGGACTATACATTATATGGTGAAAATTGTTTGTTTTTACCTATAGTATAACCTCGTGAAGTTTTGGTCAATACTTACGGGACACCCTGTATACATATAGACATACATACATACAGACAGACATTTTGTAAAAAACACTTTTTTGGACTCAGGGGGTCCCAAAACGGATATTTCCACAAAAATCTCAACATCGATTTTTTGCGATCACTATACTTTTTCTATACTATAAAATATAGTATAGTGAGAAAGTAAAATGCTTACTGTATTGTACAATTCAATTCAAACATTTATTTTTACACATTATAAATAAAACAGCTGATTTGGATAAAAAAACTGCATATAATTTTATGTATTATATAATATAACTGTATGTATGTATAATTTTATGTATTTTATTCCTATACTGAACCGAAACACGTTTACTTTCAAATCACGTAATTATTATTCACAACTGTTTTTTTTTTTTTAAATATATATTATGTAAAATCAAACACAAACAAAAATCAACGAAAAAGGCTTACTGTATTATAACTCAAACAGCTAATATTAGCCTAAATATGATATTGTTTCTTTTACTTGGAAGTAATTCAATTAGTTTGAAAAGTTGACCATTGATTATTTACATAATAATGGTTACAACGCATGGCGTAACTCGACTTATTCGGGATGGAGGGTATTTTTTCTATATATAACTAACATTATGTATGGGTCATCACTACCACCACCACCCTACTTAGATCCTGGTGACTCTGTCCTAATCAGTCGTCATTTCTGTTAGAAAGTCCAATATAAGCAGCAGAAAATTGATAAAGGTAAAAACATGCAGTTGATAAAAAGGTATTTCCTTTAAATTAAGTCTATTATTGAATATTAATGTGTTAATATCAGCTTCCCTTGGCAAAGTATTAAACCCTTCTATACAACAAAACTGGCTACATTTGACTCCCTTTGTATCTAGCCTGAACAGCAGGAGTTATAATGTATGGTTAAATAACTCATACCCGTCTAACCGTAAAACCTACAACTTTAATTGAATTGAGTTCATTAAAAATGCTTAGATAATTTGTTTCTATCAATTTATGTAGATGAACAATGTTTGGTAATTACTAAATAAGTTCAACATAATTTTAGTGATCACTAAACGATTAAATAAACAGTGAAAATTCTATGGCTTTTTTTAATATTACGTGTAAGTCCATACGCTAAATACATTTTTAAACAAAATTGATCAAACAACTAAACATTTGTTTACATAACAAAATCTGGTAACATTATGATGTTTTAAATGCGTCGGCCAACTTCTCTAACTTAATGTTTACGGCCATTGACTTCATCTCTACAATTAGTTGAATTGTGTATTAGTTTCGCAAAGTGTAATCTATGTTAAACATTAGAACGGATTGATTTAGCTAAACAGTGTTTGCAAGAAGGTTTCAACACTTTTCAAATTTATTTCAATATATTCAACTCTATCAACTCTACACGTCACAATAAATATATGGTTTTGCAACTATTTACAGCAGTTAACACCGTTCCAACTCTAACTATAATGAATTTGTTTAAACAGTTAAAGAATTACCTGCGATGAAAACTAGACAGTAATAAGATTGATTGGTAAGGGCATTCAGTAATTTAAACAAACCTAGACATTGCATTGCAAAATGGATACACATACGCTACCTAGCAATTAACATTACACAAAACTATTAACAACTGATTAATAGTATTTTATTGTTGTGCTTGGAATGTGTTAAATTGATAATGATGTGTAATTTTACGTCAATCCTGCATTGAAAGAACGTGATTGACATGGCATTTGATTAAATTATGATTGCACCTACATTGAAAGTTATAAACAAAACTAAAATTATGAATAGTATAGCTCTACTTTACATTAAATAAAAGGTAAATAAATAGAGGCCTTGCAGAGCAGCCTTGTATAATTAGAATTGATATGCTATTAAGGTGTACAGGTAAAAACATTGTACTGAAAATAAAAGTAGTTATTTTTTTAAAACTAAGTTAAGAAGTTTCATAATAGTGTGTTTATGTTATTACTTTTAATATGTTTCACACAAAGCAATTTCTTATCTTTTGTTTTCATGTTTAAGTACTTTATGAATTAAATGTTTCAAATCCTTAAAAATGAGAACTGTGCAATAAGAGTTTATGTGATTTTATTACAGTCCCCCTTTCTTTTCCTTTCAATAAGTACCAGATTACGTCTGATAACTGCTACTGTTAACCCTCCCAACACAATCAGCCTACATGTACAATCCTACACACAAAATATAAATACAGAACCAAATCTTCTCTGATTGCCTGCATTATTTCACTAACGGGTGTAATATCGATAACTTTATTTCCTCAGTTTTCATGTTCGTAGTGTCAGGGTAAATGCAGAATAGCATAGCCACCTCTAACACAAGGCAGCGCCGAACTATATTACAACGTCGCAATCCCCACTCCTAGCCGGCCGGTTGTTGTTTCATTTTCTACAACTTGTATTTCCCTTAATTCTGTGTTAAATTTTGGCATATTGTTTAAAAATTTATTGTAAAAGTTTTGTTGTTGCCTTTAAGATTAATCCAATTATTTCTTATACATTTTAAAATGTGAACACTGTCAAATAAAACGAAAATCTTGTGTGCATTACCATCAACATTGAAATAATAACTTGAAGGTGAGTTTTGTTTTGTTAACTCTGTAAACACGATTCTGTTTACACGATTATTGCCACTAATTACACATAGTAATTGTAAACCACTATCAACAATTTGACTTATTACATTTTTAGCCGTGTCACCTTAAAAAGACCCATTTAATTGGTTAACAGGGACCAGTCTTACAACTTCTTTAAAGTTCCCAAAACATGAACTGATTACTAATGTAAGAACAGTTTTGGCAGGTTGAAGTGTATCGTTGTTGGCAACACCAAAAATACAGCCATTTGTGTAACCTAGACTTTCCTTAATATGAATCTCTTCGATTTGAGGAGCAAAAGTTTTTTGTCACCATCGAGTACGTATTATCGAGTTTTTTGCCTTAATACGTATTTTACCTACTCCAAGCAGCTTTGCTGAGGTAAACCAGTGTTTAAAAAAAACACTTTGTGTAAATAAATTTGAAAAAATACCCTTAAAGTAGTTTAAAGATAAAATAGATTTAAACAACCATTTTTTTTAAGAGAGAGATATCCATATAATATGGAGAATATTTTTTATTTTCGTCTTTTGGGAAAAAAAGTATAATTTTCTGGAAAAATTATTGCTATTTTGTACTTATTGCCATTCTTGCCTTCGTTATTGTCACCTTCAAGCAAACCATTGCCTGCAGATTGAAACGTCTTGCATACCTCCTTTTGCTCATATAAATAAACATTTGTACGAAATAGCGAAACAAGTTCAATAGATGATTTACAAAACTTAGTGGAACATTGTTTGACATCCTTGATTTCTGTCGCGTCATCGCTATTCTCATAGCCACCCACAGAGCATTGAATAATAATAGAGTGGGCATACCAATACTAATGGCATTGAGGCAGTTGAAGCCAAAATCGGCCATTTTGGCTGTGGCAAGTTCTCCCTTCGCCGCATCTTCATGCGACTCTAGTTAGAGAAAGCGATTTTCTTAAATCACGATTTCTATTATTTGCGATCACTCAATCGACTTGAAACTTCGCAGGTTTAAACTGCATTTATTCATGATACAGTATGTGTAATTAGATTTATTTATTTATTTTTATATTACTGGTAAAATTAATTTTAATTACGATTTAATGTAGTAAATAATTGAAAGACATGAAATAAATAGTCTGCTATTACTTTTTTTATTTTTTAGTCATTGTAGCCAATGAAATGAACTTAAAACTTCCAATTTAACTTGTTATTCTAGCGGTTATAGTTTTCTCAGAAATTTAGGTTGAACAGGGTGGCCTTTTACTTAACCGGAAACGCACAGCCGCAGCGCCGGTGTATTATATTACAACCATGATAGCATTCATTTGATTGTTATTAGTTTTTTTTTAGGTCTAAAGTGACAAATAGAATTTATCTTAATTTTTTAGGTAAATAGAATTAAAGTGACAAGATAAAATGCTGTTTACAGTGTTTTAGAATAATAATTGTAAACATTTTAAGTCGTTTATAAATAAATAAGAACTATTAAAATATTATTACTGCAGGAACTGTAAATTATAATACTGTTATGCCAAACATTTTTAACCACAGGTATTAAGTAAATTAACAAATGTTAGTTACATCTTGTATTATATTTATCACAATAATTTATAATTTATCAAAATAACAAATAACGAATAAAGATTTTTAATTACTATATTCATTGTCCCAGAAACAGTACAGTTTTGCAAAAGCTGTTCCTTATCTTTGTTTTGTGCATTTTGTCATTAACCAATTTTGAATAAATGTATGTAAGACTCTCTGACTGAAACAACAGATCGTCGCGTTGCATGCTTGACGCTCGGGCCGCTCGGGACTAGGATGGAAAGTGGTGGGGGGTCCGCCATCTAGACTGTGGCAGGCAGCTTCACCGCCGCACTGCCGAGTGTCCACTCTATTATTATTCAATGCTCTGTGTAGCCACCTCTAATACAAGGACGCGCCGAGAGAGATATGGCAACGTCGCAGTCCTGGCCTACCCTGCCTCGCCGCAGCACCTAGTTTGCATGGAGCGTACGCGCGAAGCAGTATTTGACGTTTGACAGTGCGTTTTTAGTGTTTTGCACTGAATATTATATTGAGAGAAATGCCTGACAAGTGTGTTGCACCGGGATGCACAAGCAATTACCAAATTGCCGTACAAAACGAGGGGTATGTGCAAGTATTTAGATTTCCCAAAGATGAACAGTACCGTAGTGAGTGGATACGGGCCATTTCTCACTCAAATTGGACGAAAGATTTAAAAACAGTTATGGCGATTGGTGTGAGTTTAAACGAGATAAACCTCTGTTAGCTCCTTGCGCCGTTCCAAAACTTTTTCCAAATTTGCCAGCATATCTTAGTAATAACTGTCCAGCATCAAAACGTACAGTTCCTGAAGAAAGAATACTAGATCAAGATATAAGACTGAAGCAGAAAGAAGAGGAAAGATTGAAACGGTTAGTAGAGGAAGATAAAATAAGTGACTGCACTTATTTTTCAGATGCCTTACGAACTAAAATTAAAGGTACCGTTACTAAGTGTTCTTCATTTAAAACTGAAACTAGCTGTCTTGTGTGCACATTAGATACAAGTAATATTCCAACAGTAAGTTTTAGTATAAGAATAAATAATGATTTAAATGCCGAAACCCATAATAATGGTGGATTAATTCCTAACAAAGCTGTTGTATATGAAGAAAGTTATTTGTGACTATAAATTAAGCCAATGAATTGCAGCCATGCTCCTTCCTAATGGTCGTACTGTGCACAGTCACTTCAAATTACCTTGGAATCTTCATGAACAATTCTTATCCTCCTTGAAAGTAAACCCCAAAGAAGCTGATAATTTTCGTAAAGCTCACTTATTAATATAGGACGAAGCACCTATAAATAAACATTCCTAAAAATGTATCAATCGTCTACTACAAGACATCATGGGGAATTATATACCCTTTGGAGGGAAGATTATCTTTTTAGGTGGATGTTTCAGGCAAGTGTTACCCGTCGTACCTCATGCATCCAGAGCTACTACTGTTCATAATTCAGTGAAATTTTCTACGTTATTGCCAATTTTCTAAATCATTCAACTAACTACCAACACAAAAGCCAACCGCGATTCACTTGAATTTCCAAGCATTGGTAATGGTGAATACCCCACCGTAGATTCTGAAGACACAAATACTTTAATCGATTTACAAAATTCCATAATTGCAGAAAATGATATAGTCAGTGAAATCTACGGGGATACAGTTTCGCAAACCAGTTCTTATATATCTAAAATGACCATTCTTGCACTAAAAAACGAACACTGCGAAACAATTAATAGAAAAGTTCTGCATTTACTGCCATGGAAAGAGAAGACTTACACAAGTAAATACCTTGATAACTGAAGATCAAAATGAATTCGTGCAATTCCCCAGTGAATTCTTAGACGTCTTGAAACCGGTGCATTACCACCTCATTCGCTACGTTCGAAAGAAGGTTCTGTAGTTATGTTATTAAGAAACTTGAATGTAAAAAAAGGGTTATTGAAAGGAACGCGATTGATTGTACGAATATTTTTTTAAAATAGCTTATATTTAGAAGTAATATCTGGTCTTAGAGTAGGAGTGAAAGGTTTACTCTCTCGTATAGATTTAACTCCATCAGACACTGTGTTCCCTTTCACCTTCAAACGGAGACAATTTCCAATTCGATTGACATTCTGCATAGCAATTCTCGCCGGCCCTGATTCTGCATGACCATAAATAAAGCTCAAGGCCAAACCCTTGATCGAGTAAGCCTCTATTTACTGAAGCCAGTTTTTAGCCATGGGCTGTTTAATACGTGGCTGTTTAGACAGGCTGTCGAACTAAGAATGTTGTGTGGAAGGAGGTGCTCTGATAATAACAGTTTTTATTATTATTACTCAAAATTTGGTCAAGTTTTAGTTGTACATAAAAACAAAAATAATTAGTTACAAAATATATTTATAAAATAGTACCAAGTACTTTAAGTTATTCAAAGATACATTCATGAATTATATTCAAACAAATACATAAACGTTTTATTTTTCTAGAGTATTACTTTATTTATTTATTAAAGTGTAGACCTGATCCTTGCTGATTCTTTAAACCTTTATTATAACTGCTGTTATAAAATATTAAAAATAATTTAATTTGAATATTTAACATTATTTACCATCTTAGCTTTGGGGTTATTATTAATCCTATACCTTTATTATAAAGAAAACATAACATGATTATGTGTATAGAAGGTTCCAATAGGGTTTGCGTGCGGAACATGCAGGGATGTACCCTAGTTTATATTTATTTAGGTTTAGAAATTTTATTTTATTTTCTAAATTAAAATGTCTGGGTTCTAGTTTTATTATTTTTAGCAAGATTTGATATGAAACCTGTTGAAATAAGCCAATCGAATAAATATACCTATTGAGCATCACACAAATGATAATATCTATATTTATTTTTATCTGTAAATATAAACTATATTATAAGACAATACATGTATTTACTGAAAAGAAGGATTTACGAAGCAAATAAACTTACAAGCACTAAGTCGTTGCAATAACTAACTTCGAACTTAAAGTTTACAGCTTCTGACATGAATGGTTCCAATGAAACGTTAACAAAACTAGTTAGCTTAATAACTTTGGTTAACTCGGCATACATTCATTGTATAATGTAATAGATGGAAATATACAAACATTTTATTCCACAAGAAAAATCTACACTCTCAACAATTACAGGAATACTTTTGTTCTATATAGTTAGAAGTTTAGTAGTTCTGTAAATGCATATACTTATATAGGTTTGACAAAAAACTATTACATTTTTTATGATTAATGAAACATTTAAAAAATATGTTGTTTTAATGCTATGCATTGTACAAATAAAACCGAACATCTTACGGTATAAGTGTTTCATGAATGGCTTCAATAAATAAAGAAGGTGATTTTTTTGTTTCATGAAAATGTTTTAGATTTTAAAAGTAGTTTTTAACAGGTATGTCAAAAAGTTAATAAATATTTTTCAACTTTTCAAAAATAAAAATATGTAATTTATTCAAATTAATATTAAAATTAACTATTTAAAAATTAGTTTTTCCTAAGTTTTCTCATTTAAACATAGGAAGATAGAGTAAGATTAAAATATGTTTAAAAGAATTTTAAATTCCAGTGTTTTAAAATTAATAAAATAAATCGGTTGATTGTCTTTCATATCTTAATTCAAATTGAATTCTGAATAACACTAAGTATCATGCACAATTTTTCGTCAAAAGTCGGAAATGGCGCTCAAATAAGTAATAATTTTAGTTATTTTATCCGAAGTAACTCTAGGAAACATCTTCTGAAGTTTCGGAAATATTTTAGAAACTTCTGTGTAATATGAATAATTTACCCCAATACAATGAATTTGCATATTATTTATCTGTATTTTATACAGACTGATCGATACTTAGTGTACGCAAAAATGGGTACAAATGCATAATATTTGATATAACAACCTATTTATCTCACACGACCTTGACATTATGATTTTTTATTTGTTTTATACATGTACAATTTTTAGCTTGCATCTTTAAATTACATTTTCTATTGTATTTTCTTCGTGTTATTATTATAATAAGACAATTTTAATATTTTTTAAACAGTCATGTAGGACTCATTTGCAAAACTTATGTTACAGTTTTGTTTTATTGGTTTAAGGCGTATTACGTCAAAACTGCGTGTATTTCCTTCGTAATGCAAAATTAATTAGGGTCTTAATATTTAAAGGGGGAAATACGAACATTTACAAATAATATCAATTAATTACAAATGCCTATAACAATTTGTTTAAGGAAAATATTTCCAAAAATAAATTTTTAATAAAAAAAATCTCTGCTTTTCATTTTTGCTATGATAACCAGTAGTTTACACTAAAATTATTAACTGGCAAGTCAGCTATTTGTCAGTCAGATTTCCATGAACAACACGTTCGTACGTTTGCGTTTGTGAATGAGATTTTTGTCCATACGTTGAAATAATGTGTACCTATTTTTTGAATTATTGTTTTATTAAAATCTATGGAAAAGTCCAGATATGTTTTAAATCTTTAATGTCATAACTTCCTATCGAATCACTTATTATTTAGATTTTTACATTACTTAATAAACTTAGCTTTAAGATTATGATTAACGTATCACCTTTCTAGCAGACCTA
>JAGFPH010000748.1:126613-140236 GCA_018207615.1 Philaenus spumarius | reverse complement strand
GTGACTTGTAGGGTGGGGTAGGAGAGTTTTTTTATTAAAGTTGGAGATTAACTAATAAATATTATTATTATTATCTAGAGAGAAAACTATTCGATCTATTTCGAACAAATTTGCACCAAACACGTCAATTAGGTCTTTATAGATGCACGTAAAATGGTTTTGAAAATTTTTGAAAAACAACCCCCTTTATGGCCAAAAAACCCCCAAAAATCAGTTATTATTATTATTATTAGCTAAACTAGAATTTTTAGAAAGATGCGTGTTTTTGCATATGGTAGGGCACATTAAAGGCTACAAATAAGCCACATTTGATCAAAATCGTTATAGCCGTTTTTTTATAAAAAAATAATAACTGATTTATTGGGGTTTTTTTGCCAAAAAGGGGTTTATTTTTCAAAATTATTTAAAACCCTTTTTCGTGCATCTATGCAGGCGTACTGGAAATGTCTGGTGCAAATTTGGTTGAAATCGATCGAATAGTTTTCTCTCTAGCTTTGTATACATACAGACATACAGACTTACATACATACAGACATACAGACAGACATTTTGTAAAAACCACTTTTTTGGACTCAGGGGGTCCCAAAACGAATATTTCCACAAAAATCGCAACATCGATTGAGAAGGTTGGGTTTCACATTTCTAAACAGGACACTTATTTCCGCACTGCAATTTTACTCAGGACTGGGGTGTAAATAAATTATACGTACCTTTTTCTATTCCCTATATTGCTGGTAGTAATCATAGGCCTCAAAGTTGGGTTTTAATTTAAACAAATGTGAAATAGGCCTGAAGTTAAATTAGCCTAGGTTGTTATAAATAATGTAAGTAAAGAATACCTTGAAATAATAAAGAAGTACCGGTAATTGTTGATAAATATTTTTTCTAAACTAAAGAATTTTAAAATTCACAATCTGCTGGCCATTTATTTTTTGAAATTGAATTTATTTTCTGAATTCAGACTCACAAAGCAATCAACAATCAGTGCGCACGAAAAACTACACACCTCTCAAACACACGTCCAAATCTGATCTGCAAACACACAAAGGGTTCGTTGAAAAAACCGACAGGAGATGGATCGTGATGCTCCAACACCCCGTACTAACGACAAAAATTTGAGGGACGGGTAAAGTAATTTTTTTTTACAGATGTCTGCCGAAATATCCATCTCTGCTGATATTTCACGCCAAGCATCTGCTTTCATATTTTTATTAAAATGAAACTTGTTTTGAGGATCCCAAAGAATGGAGTGGTTTCTGTATGAATCTATTAATTTAATTTGCTTCTGAGCAATCCATCTTTATTTAATAACTGAGTACCCGGTATCTTGAATAATAACAATCACATGCGCGCTGAAAACGACAAACCTTTCACGCTCCCGTCCAAATAATATGATCGGCGAACCATCAAAGCGTTTGCCGAAAAAACCGACAGAAACTGGATCGCAGCGAGCGGCGCGCGCGCCGCGCGTGCGCCCCGTAGAAAGGTGACGAATTCAATGCGCACGAGCGGCGCGCACACCGCGCAGCGCGCAAGTGTGTACGCACCTTTAGAGTGAGTTTTTAAAGGTATCTTGTAGGCCTATTTGTAAAATGTTGTATTTATGTAGGCCTTAATTATATATCAAGAACTTTGTTTGTTATATTGAGTTTTTAAACGTATCCTATAGGCCTATTTAAAACTGTAGGCCTATTTGTAAAATGTTGTATTTATGTAGGCCTTAATTATATATATCAAGAACTTTGTTTGTTATAGTGATTTTTTAATGGTATCCTGTAGTCCTATTTAAAATTGTAGGCCTATTTTTAAAATGTATTTATGTAGGCCTTAATTATATACCAAGATAAAGATACAAATGTTATCTTTTAATTGGTTTTTATTTCATATTTATTATCAAATGATTTAGAAGTTATTAATATTATAGTAAAGAAATTAATATTTGAATATATTTATATGTTATACGAAGATTTACGTATGTTTCCGAAGTTAAACGAATGGGTTTCTTCTTTAAATTGTTTAAAATTAATAAATTCATTGTTGATAAAATGGTGTATTTATATTTACTTTATAACCTTAAAGCAAATCTTATAACGTACATTTAAAAAAAATCAACTTCAGAAGAATTACATTATTGATGAATTGTAATTGTTAACATAACCCCAAAGTACAATCTACGCTAGGTTTTGTACAGATAGATGATGGGTGAAATCAGGTGTTAAATTATATGAGCGTTTGCTCTTCTTCTGTTGTTAGGCAAAATACCTTGTTTCTTTTAAGCAGCTGATTGAAGAATTGTAAAATAATTGCAAAGGTTGGGAAATGTAGATTTTTTTAACTTACGAAATTGAGATGACGTAAAAGTAAATAAAACCTGTTAATATAGAAAAATGTTGCTGTTATTTGGTATAAACTGAAGGTAAATCGGTCCAGTGAAAGTCTCAGACGAACTGTCCAAAGGATTGAAAAGTTGACTTTTTCTCCCATGTTAAATCTCCATAAGAAATAGTATATTTCATTACTAGTACCGAAAGTGGCACTTTCCGGTGCGCGCCCAAGTTTCATGTGTGAGGCGGAGCCGAACACAGGAATATCGAATTTCACGTGTGAGGCGAAGCCGAGCATGTGAAAGTGTGTTTCACGTACGAGGCGAAGCCGAGTACGGGAATAATTGGAGAAAGTGCCGGAAAATCACTTTCGGTACAAGTTATGAACGGTACTTTTCATCACGACGCAAAAATACACACAATGCTGAAGAAGAAACCTCAGTAAAATGCAAACTATTATAAACTATATAAACTATTATGCAGCTGATATAAATTGTAAGAATAAACGGCAAAGCGACGTCAGAGCGCGTAGCGGGCAAATGGAAAACTAATTGAGAGCAAGGGAAAACAAATTTAGAGCAAGGGAAAATCAGCTGATCGTTTTTCCCTTGCTCTAAATTAGAGCTTGGGAAACGATCGTTTTCGTTGCTACCAGCTGACATCGAAAGTAGCTACTTTCGGTACGGAGTGATGAAAAGTTTATTTTTCATTTTTGACCCATTTAACGTAAATATTTTCAAAATACAAATAAAACCTGCTTATATAGGACCGAAAACCTTTGTTTTGGTAAAACCCGCATGTAAATCGGCCCAGTAGAAGTCTCAGACGAACTGTCCAAATGTTTTTTTCCTTACGGCTTTAAATATATAGACTAGGGGAGACCCCTGCGTGCTCCGCACGCCAACCCCCCACCCCCCTTGTGTAGTCAGCAAGGCTCAGGTCTTACACTTTAATAAAAACCTAACCTAAAAATTAAAAATAATAATAATTGATTTAAAATTTGAAATAAACTATTAATGAAAATATTAGAGACTACAGCTGATAAATCAATCAACAATAAACATTATTTATTTATTTTGCTTCAGTCTAGGCCTAACTTAAAATATATAGATAGTTGTTGCCTGTCGATACTCGGCAGATACAGCTCCATTCGTGGAGAGGTAGGCAGATGGTGCGAAACATGTATAAAATGTATTAAAATGCTATTTCCTTCCAATTATTTTTCTTGTAGCAAACTTAAAGAGAAAAAAAACGGATTCGACAATCAGTGAATTTAACTAATATTTTATACACATAATCTCTAATTTTTTGGAGTCAATACAGATAGGGAAGAAAGGAGAAAAAACCTTGCATAAATAGTACTGTTGCCAACTACCATGAAAAATATTGCAATTTAAAACTGTAGGCCTATTTGTAAAATGTTGTACTTATGTAGGCCTTAATTATATATCAAGATAAAGATACAAATGTTATCTTTTAAATGGTTTTGATTTCATGTTGATTACCGAAGTTAAACGAATGGGTATCTTCCATAAATTTTGTATAAATGAATTAATTAATTGTTGATAAAAGGTTGTGTTTATATTCACTTTATAACCTCAAAGCAAATTTTATAACGTATTATAGCCTACCTTAATTTTAGAAATCATATTTAAAAAAAATCAACTTTAGAAGAATTACATTATTGATGAATTGTAATTTTGTTAACATAACCCCAAAATACAATCTATGCTAGGTTTTGTACAGATGATGGGTGAAATCAGCTGTTATATTATATGAGCGTTTGCTCTTCTTCTGTTGTTAGGCAAAATACCTTGCTTGTTTACAATCAGCTGATTGAAGAACTGTAAAATAAAATCATTTCAAAGGTTTGGAAATGTTGATTTTTTAATTTAAGTAATTAAGATGACGTGAAAGTAAATAAAACCTGCTAATATAGAAAAGTTTTGCTTTTATTTGGTATAAACTGAATGTAAATCGGTCCAGTGAAAGTCTCAGACGAACTGTCCAAAGGATTGAAAAAGGATCTGCTAATATAGGATCGAAAACCTTTGTTTTGGTAAAACCCGCATGTAAATCGGCCCAGTAGAAGTCTCAGACGAACTGTCCAAATGTTTTTTTCCTTACAGCTTTAAATATATAGATTTGTGATTGAATTATGACATAGTAAGACTTTTTCGTTTACTATTAAATGAACTAAAATAACTATTGGTTATGAAGAGTAATAATCTGATTCTAAATTTGCCAAGTTAATTGTTATTGTGTGTAATAAATGTAAATTCTTTCAAGAAATGTGTTGTAGCTCCTATCTTAAAATTGTGTTAAGCTTTTAATCAAAAACAATGTTTTATTTTAAATTTTACTTAAAAACAGATATTTGAAGTACAATACAGTATGCCCTTTTCGTAGTTTTTAGTTTTGTGTTGTTAACCTACAGAAAACTGTTGGTTGTCAAAAACTGTTAATACTGTATATATTTGTGCATTGTGTGATATACACTTTGCATGAAAGCCGTATGTCAAAAACTGTTAATACTGTATATATTTGTGCATTGTGTGATATGCACTTTGCATGAAAGCCATATATTTGCTCTCTCCACTTTGAAACAAAAAATTCAATAGACAAAAGTTTGTCTAGAAGTTTCTTTTGTCCCTTTTATTTACCAACTGGGTATCGTTAAAAGCAAATGAATCTCCACTTGGAACTATTCTAAACAAATCTAATTATTGTCAATTTTACTGCTCTGAATATCCTGAGTTATAGAGTTATTGATACCACTATTGATAAAAAAAAACGAGGAAAGTAATTACAAACTTTCCAACTAACTTCCAACTTCCAATGGAGTTCTCGTTGTAGTTTCTAACTAACTAGGGATCCAACTGCCAAACAAAGTAGCTAGCTGACTTGTAATTTATCCATTTATGGAGTTATTGGTGACAAATATTCCACATATTCATAGAAGTCATTTGAACAATTTCACCCATATTTCGTGAACACAGCTTAATCCATGTTCTTCTTAAAGTCGATTGTCAACCACAACAATCACGAAACAAAAACAAACCAAAATAGAAATTTCCAAAAACCTACAAAAACAAAGAAAAAAATGTTCGGATTTTCTTACGTTTTGCGAAAACCGTTATTAATTATCTGTTTCAGAAAACTTAGTATGTGATATTTAAATAATTTAAATACACAAAAATGAGACTCTTTTCTGTACCAACATCAGACTTTATAAAATAAAGTATTTCGGAAATGGAAAAAATCTAAGGTTAGTAAAGAAGAAATCTGGAAAATTTTTATCAAGCACGAAACCAAAGTACATCAACATGCCAATACGGAAGCTCTTCCAAATGCTTGACAATTAATTGGAATATAGTTCAAATACTGAAGCGTCTTTGAGTTAATCTGATATTTAAGTTTAACAAAGTGACGCAATAATAAAATAATTTCATAAAACTTAAATATAAATATATTTAAGTGAAGATTAGTTACAGTAAATTAATTTTGAAACCTTTTATTTCTTAAAGTTTACTTTTTCTAAAGATGCCTGCAATATTGACCTTTGACTTATCCTAAAATAGCTCTTTTTATACTTTTGTCTAAACTTCTTGTATTCCATCTGACCTAATATAACCACACTTCTGTCACTGTGTATTCTGTAAATTTTTTAAACTTAAAAATCCTCTCCAAATTATGATGTACAATGTAAATCAGTCTGAAATAATCCATGACTTTTAGTTTATTTTCACATTACGAGAGGTGAAACTATCTAACAAACTTACTTTACACCAACCAATGAATAGCACAGATTTGTCTCAAACGTTATCCAATCTAATAACGAGAGTTGCTCGCTAATTTTAATTAGTTAAGATCCTTTGTGTCTCCGTTTTACAAAACCAAATAGCTGTTGCCAACTTTACAACGTTAGATAAAACATTAACATCAACACTGCTTACTTGACTCTGTGAAAAGCATTCAGAATGCTAATTGGAGACGTGACTGAAGATAGAGAAAGCTCTGGTATGTTTAATATGCGTTACTTAGTTACTGTACGAGTAGTGATACAGAAGTCGACATCAGTTCCTTTTACCATTTACCATTTCCGAAAGGTAATGAAAGTATTACCATTTCCGCTGCAGAGTTTCATGTATCACTGTTATTATTAGTAAATTCATAAAATTACCCAATAATTGAGTATAAATAAAACACTAAAATCCCGTTGCTTTAATAAAACTCTAAAGAAAGTAAAATAAACTTACTAAGCTCTTCCGTTTCGTATAATTTACTCCTATGTATAATATTTTAGAAAATTTAGTTATTTTGAGAATTTTGTTATTGTAAATTAAAACTCAGTGCAGAAAAATATTAAGTGTTTATTTAATAACTGACTAGTTAACCGCCCGTGCTTCGCTACGGGAATAATTTCAGCAATAAAAGACCTAATTAACATATACTGTCTGTCTTTGTATTTTATTTAGGGGCTGCTTCATTTTTGTACATAAAACACAACTGATAGTTGGCCTGTATAAATATTGATGTTAATCAAACAGATATATTAGTTAAACCAAATGGAAGTTTCATATTAATACCAGTTTCATTCGATAAATATTGTACGAAATGTGCTGATAACCTAATAAGCTACTTATGAATAGCAGATGTTAATTGTATATTCATACATTCGTTGTTTGTGATTTATCCTGTAATCAAAACAAAAATATCGAAAAAAGTAATATTTTATTTTTCATATAGTAAACAAATTATAAAATTTCTTAGTAATTTTTACATTATAACAAATGAATGCATAAATCTACCAGATTATTGGAAATATCAGTCTCTTAATTATATTTTTGTATTTTAAGATCAAAATATATTAAAGAAATTACGCTTCATTTCAATTTTACAAAAGTTCTTTGTACACTATATTTTTTTGTATAGACATTTTTGTCATTCCTTAGGTGCCCTTGATCCTTTGTATCCCGTATGTAGAAACGTAAACCATTGAATGATCTTGTTCTACTGGCTGCAACGTAGAGCTGACCATGGGAAAAAACGGGTTTTGGTAGGTATACACCGATTCTAGCGATTGATTGCCCTTGGGCCTTATTAATTGTCATTGCAAACGCAAGGATTACGGGAAACTGAGTTCTTTCAAGTTTGAATGGCAATAAAGTTCCAGAAGTTGTTAGATGAATTCTTGGGATAAGAATCCTTTGCCCAATCGAAGTTCCCGTCAGAATTTCACAATCTATTGAGTTGTGGTACAGGTTTTTCACTCGCATTCTTGTTCCGTTAATTATTGCTTTAGAGGTGTTCAGATTTCTGATTAGCATTACTATAGTATTTTTTTTCAAAGTCAGTTTGTGAGGTGGTAAGCCACTTACAGTCAAACTGTTGAGAAATTCAGTTGGGAATGTAATGTGAGCCATGTCATCATCTGTTATCACCTTGTCAACACTAAAGTAGTCTGTTTCTTCACCAGGTAACATTTTTAAAATTAAATCATTAATTAATAAACAGTCTTCATTCCTTGGTGCTAGTATAGCTCTTTCAGTAATGTCTGACGTTGCGATTAATTTATTAACATCTTCATAAATATCTTCAATTACTGAGCCAGAGCTAATTAACTGGGTGGGTATTTTCATTATATTCTCTCCCAAATTAAATTCTATGTTTAGTTCACCATCACCGATTGTTTTAAGGAACTTTGAAAATTCTATTTCACTATTCAATACTCTCATGTTTTTAGACAAACTCAGTTGTTTAACGCACCCCCAGTGCTTGTAAGATTTAACGCATTGTTCAATTATCGTGGCTGGACCAGCGTGTGGCACTATTGGTAGTGTTTGGCGAAAGTCTCCACACAATAAAACAACTTTTCCACCAAAAGTAGTTCCTTATTTTCTTTTCGCATAAGATCTCGAAGTAATCTATCAACAATTTTTAAAACATATACAGGACACATAGATATTCCATCTATAATTATTAATGAAGAGTCTTTAATTATTTTAGCCTCAGGGGTGTTTGGTTTGATACCAGATGTTGAGTTCTCCAAGATGGGTATTGACAGTTTAAAGATATTGTGAAGAGTGCGACCTCCATCTAGGAGGCTGACTGCAATGCCACTGAATGCACATGGAATACACTGTATTTGCATTGATCGTAGTTTGCATAGTAAAGCTTTTTGCACAAATGTTTTTCCACATCCTGCATGTGCTGTTAAACAAAATACGTTTGTAGAAGAGGTTTTTTTTAGTATGGCTTCTAAAACAGTTTCAATAACGAATCTTTGCTCATCGTTGGCTTTATTGTACTATTCCTGGTAAGCCGAGTTGTTTACATGACATATAACAATGTATAGAACTTTGTATGTCATGGTGTAGTTTGAAATCTTCACACATGTAATCTTTAAATTCATCCCAAAGTTCTGCAGCATTTGATGGAATGTTTAGTCCACAAATAAATCCAAAGAGTTGACGTAACTGGGGTGGCATTTGTATTTCCTTAGCTTCGTTGAGTGATTCACGCCATTCGTTATTGTTGGTTGCAATCCCTCTGGCATATGCAGCTTCTACAAAAGAGTTGTACCTTACGCTGTTGAATGTGAGCAAATCCTCAAAACATGTTGGCCCACGGGCATGCAGCAGAATAAGGCGAAGATGGTATAGCTCGGGTTGTTTTGGATTGACAGTGTATAACCTCGTTATTGTTTTTTGTGCTCCCTGTTTCCTCCGTTCCCAAGTTTTATTTCTCATGTCCCAAATATAGTTTTGAGGAATTTCAATGTACAGGAGATTTCGTGCATTTGTATCAGTTTTATTGAGATCAAAAAAGGATTGTAATTTAGTTTTTTTTGGATCAGCAATAACACCATCTTCTCCTCCCTCTTTAAAAATTACTGTCTGTTGGTCAGGTAAGTGTATACCTAGACGAATCACTGAGTGAGTTTAAAAATGCATTTCGTATTCAAATATGCGCCAAGCTGCTTCAGTTGAACCAACATAACGGCCGTTAAGGTAAGAATCAACCTCATCATAAACCAGAACACTGCTGTTTTGTTTGAGAATTTTAGTGTTGCACAATCATATCCCTTGTACACATACTTGTATATTTATTTAATGCTTTTAACAGTTGTGCAGACTTCTACGTTCATATGACAGTTGAACTTAATTAGAAGGTATGGATTATATGGTACTATATATCTATTGTCTATAGTATGTCCACGAACGTCGACAGTAATGCCGTTATCACGACGTTTATATTCAGGATAACCATTTACATTGTCTCTAGTGCTGTTGTTGAAAGCTTTTGGGAACTGTTTTGAACACTTTCCCTCAACCATGCATGGAGAGTTTATGTTTAGTGAGCCACATGGCCCATGTACCATGTGATTTTGCACCAATCTGTAAAGAGCTGGATGCTCATTTTGGTCAGGAATTTCAGCAGAAACAAATTTGTCAATATCTGCAATATTTTGAATCTTATCATCATTGTCAAGTGTCAATAAAATATGAGCATGGGGTAAGCCACGTTTCTGAAATTCAATAGTATATATCAATGCTGCTATTCTTCCAAATACGTGTTTCTTTGTGAGGAACATAATAAGTTCTTTTAGTTTACAGTGAAACACACGCACAACCAAATCTGGTCTGTAATGAGCAGCTTCTCCTGGTGCAAGATTTTTTACGATTTCAGGCCACCGTGGATTACACGTCATTGTTATAAATAATGATGGCTTTCCAAATTTTTGGACAGTAGCCATAGCATCTAGATAGTTTTGATGCATATTCTGTGGTGATCCAATAAATGATGAAGGCAATATTATTTGTTTTCCAACAGCATCGTTCTGGAGACCACTTCTTTTTTGAACAAAATCAGCGATATTCAGATATAGGTCAGCACGTAGGTTACTTTGATTGAAACGAATATAGTTTAAACGTGTGCAATCAACCCTACAATACATGTCCACTGTCCATTGCAGGTAGAGTTTTTGTGATCTATGAAATAAGCTGAAATTTGGACGAATAGCAAGCCGATAGGATGCGTACTGCAGTAATGTAGTTTTGTTTCGTTGATTTATATTGCTACGATCATGTTTTGTTTGGGGTTTCCATCCAAAGTCACCATATGGGAACAACATAGGATAGTCCAATGGGTCTAAAGATGGCTCAATTACAGAAATTTTACGAACACCATTAGATCTTGAATACACTTTCAAGTTTCTCTCCCCAGGGGGAGCACCATCTTCTGACCGGAAAATAGCAGCCACATCTGTTTGAACGGCATCATTGTAGCGTCTCCTGTCACACAGTTTGTCTTCCACTATATGCATAAGAATTTCAGAGTCAGATTTACAACACATATCTGCCATAGTTCTAAATGAAGATATGAAGGGATTTATAGAATAAAGATAGTTACTTAACTCACGCATCAGCAGGCGGTCGCATTTCACATTGGATCTTTGACCCATTCTGTGAGTAACAGCTGTGTTTACGTCGTATATATAAAGTTGGGCATACTTTGGTTCACTGTTAGAGGGTATTAACGGTCCAATCCGATGGTAAAAAGAGTCGTGGATCTTGAAATTATATAGACCACCTATATAATTTATTCATCTAAGTGAGACTCAGAACTCACCATTGCAAATGCGGAGTTGAATGACCTTACATTATTCAAATAGTTTTGTGAACGTTTTTTTGTTTCTTTTATAGTTGATGTAGCCCCGTTGATAAGATTTTCCATGAACTCAGAATGTTGATAAGGAGCTAATTTTACCTTCCCCTTGTGACAACATAAGGAGAATATATTTGTGTCCCTGTTAGTTTGTTCTGACTCGAAATTCATAGATTTGCAGTAGTGACATATCCAATTTAACGGTCCTAATTCAAAAGAGTCTGTGTGTTTTGTAGGGACTTCCAGAGCACATTTAACACCATCACTGCACTTTACTTTTTTAATTCGATGGTTCTCTAAGTGTTTTTTGGATCTGGTTGTCTCTTTACGCCCAGTTAATGACTTTTTACCTTTTCTTTTTGTACTTTTCACACCCTGGGGATTATGAGAAAGTTTTATAACGCTATAATGACCCGAGTCAACATTGCCACTAAACATCAAGTTACACACTTCTTCGCCAGAACCGAAATCGTAAGTCACAGTTTCTCCAGCAACTTCCCTGTGCACTCGAAATAAATAGTTAGGGTGTAGTTCACTAATACATTGTAGTTCCACGTATCCAGCGTACTCGCCATCTCGAGAAAGCAAAGTTTGGTAATGTTGAACGTCAAACACTGGTCTAGAGTAAGATTCATTACTTACGTTAAAATGTTTATATGCTTTCCACTCATTAGAAATTTTCTGCACAACTTGCAATCGGATTTCCCTATGATTGTTCTGTTGGCCGTAGAGAAGGAATTATATTGATCGGAAGAAACAGTTTCCGTCCCCTACTATGGGTATTATTTCACGTTCCATACTCAAACACTCAATTAACTCAATTAACACAATCCTTCAGATCACTTCACAGGAACACTAATACATTATTAAATTATTTAGTTACAAAAAGAGAAAAAACTACATACAGTAAATTAAAATATACGAAGTTCAAACTTTTATATACCAAAACATACAAATAATGTTCAAATACATTTATAAATAATACCTTGTGGTAAAAAGTAAACAAATATACTTTTCCTTGTTCAGAATTATTATAGTGTGTTTATTAACAGGAACTCCTAGATTAATAATTACATACTGAAAGTGAGGTTATAAAAATAATATCAAATTTCTCACAGCTGACAAATACTAAACAGCTGACGAATAATTTATAATTACAACTGAATTTTATTATTCTTCAATAATAATTGTATTGATTCAACCTTTGAAGGGCTGTAGGTAGTACCCCTTAGAAAAGACGTAAATTCTAAGGAAATTCGGCAAATCTACTCATTATCCCCTTTAATTTGACACATAAATCTTGAAGATCGGTTCAGTAGTCACTCAGAACTCAGACTTTCAACTGTATATCAAAACTGAATTTATTCTTCCATGAGAATTGTATTGACTCAACCTTTGAAGGGCTGTAGGTCGTAGCCCTTAGAAAAAACGTAAATTCTAAGGAAATTCAAAGGTAAAATGAACCAGTAAGGTTCAGGTCTACACTTAATCAAAAAGCTAATCACAAAGTTATAGAAATACAAATATAGTTGTTTCAGATTTTGAAATCAGTTGTTAATATTGGTTATTTACTATCAATTACCGTATATTATCAATAAATAGGCCTACTATTAAATTATAATATGTCTTATTTATTTTTAAATTAGGATGTAACATAGTGTTTTCTTTTTTTTTTTTAAATTCCATAACGCAATTTTTTATTGGTTTGTGTGTGTTGAAAAATGTGTTGGTTCAGTCTAGGCCTAACTTAAAATATTATTTTGTACTAATATGGACATCCGAATCAACAGTTTTATCCACGGTGTATAGAATACTAACGGTAGGGCTCACGCGCATCTACTCTTGACGTCATCGGTGCCCACTGCTAAGAGAAATGAAAATCAGCTGTTTATTATCGATTGCAGTCGTACTAACAGAGTGTATTATTATACACATTCTGTGAAAAAATCATCAAGATACGATAAATTACTTTATTTATAAATTATTATTATTCAATTTTTAGTATCGAAAACGATATATATACTTCGTAACAAAATTTCACAAAACATTTTTAAAATGTACATATCTTTTGATATATATATTCAATTTTAAATATTAAAAAAGATTTGGTTTCACAATAAAATTCTGTATAACTTATTATATAAGTTGTTCTAGGCGAAACTGTGGAAGGAGGAAAATAGTATTTCAACTGTTAAAAACTAAATTAACAGCAGTTAAAAATTCATATTTGTATAAGGGGGAGAAAATATTTAACATGTTACCAGTAGATGTACAAAAGAGAAACAATATATCCCAGTTTTCTAAATCTGTTAAATTATGGTTGAATTCAGTGGAAAATATTGAATTAGTTTTGAGGTGAGGCAGTGGGAGGGAACCAATTGATGTTGTTCTGAAATATATGTGTTATGTATGTGTGAGTGTAGATTGGGTGGTGTATATAAGTGTGTGTGTGTTTTGTAAGTGTAAAATTCTGTTCTTTATCCAATTTTTGTTTTAGGTTAGTTTTATTATCAAGGCATCCTTTGCATTTGTATATATTTTGAATGATTATGGCACTATGGCTGATCTCTTTCTATCTTTTTCCTACAGTAATAAGATTAAAGAATTATGATGGTAAATCCTACTCAGG